>JBBPUO010000010.1:137903-154741 GCA_038094755.1 Caloboletus firmus | reverse complement strand
CTCATCTGCGCATTCAGGTACTCTGTGTAAGGTCTTTCTGTTTCGGGTATCTGCTGCAAGTGCACGAGGTTTTGAAGAGTGTGCGTGAGCTCCGGGTGTTCGTTTAAAAATGGGTAAGTGGTGGTGTCGACACCAGCAGCGTAGATACGCAGACAGCGGTCATCGACGTCCCGCTCAGGGAAGGTGGCAGAGAACGATGCCGGTTGACCAAAGTCGGCCAAGATCACGATATAAGGAAGCGAATCAGAGTCATATTTTCTGCCGTCGCTGCTCAGATACTGGCTTCTGCGGGTGATATCGTGCAAAACATCTTTGGAACTCTTCGACTCCTGAACCTTTTCAGAAATGAGAATATGCGACATTCGCGATCCCGGTAACGCCGTGGTTGGCCCGCCTTTGAAATAGATGGGTATCACCTTGTCGATGAGAGGTTGTTGGTGATAACACTGCACTGCACTGGTCCTCTGCCAGTGGCGTAGTGTCCACTCATCCCAGCTACATAGTGGATCATCATCAGACTGGATGCTGCGCTGTGAAAAAAGGAGTTCTGAAGACAAACCTTAATTCATTCCCTTCCTTTGATCCAGCGATGTTCGCATCCATGCACACCCAGTGCGAGAAATTCAGATATGCGTTCTCGAACGTTTTGCGTGCAACCGATGCTTGAGTGTTCTTGTCCCATGTCTGGGGTCCGAAGATGAATTCAAGCCAGTCTACGACGGGAATCATTTGGCAATCGGCGACATGTCCTTCCCATGTCGTCGGCATCACCACCTTCTTTGCCTGTGTGCGGATGAACAAGTCCTTGGCCAAAAGCCAAAGCAATCGGCCGGCCAACTCGCCACGTTGACCCATGTCAATCATACCAGACCTGACTGCAGACAACAAAATGCGCAGAGCGCTACATAGATTTAGAGGATTTGCATGCAGATCGCATGCGGCCACGCATGAAAGGAGCGGTTCGGATGGATACCTTGTGAACCACCAGTTGCGATCCAAGGTCGTCGCAAGGCATATGCGTAGGTGACTCGCTACACATTTCTCCAGATGCTCGACCGAATCAGGGTGCCCAAACATGAAGTTCAGGCCAAACCGCTGTCCCAATATCGCGAATACCTGGCTGGTGTTACGTGAATCGAAATACCTAGCCCCATACAATTCTGACGACACTGCGAATAACACGTTGTGCATTAGCATTCGCCCGTACGTGATCTTTAGAGAAAGCCACCTATCCGCCATCGGGGACGAGTAAAGTAAGTAAGCGGCGATAACTTGAAAGGGAAGGCGCATTACAATGGTCTCCCATAACGCAGGATGTGATCTAGTCTTGAAACATCCTCCATGCCAATTTCCCCGAGCCCCAGTGCACCCTGGTCCCATCCCAGTTGAGTGTAAGGCGGGAAAAGCTTCTCGCCGTATACAGGGACGCGAGCAGAGTCAACTAAGACGACAGATGATTAACAAGTTCGCCGAGACATCGTCACACCTACATTTATAATCGGGGGGAGGCGAAAAGTTGGTAATCTTAAAAGTCGTCGAGGCGAATACAACCCAGACAGCATGGTTTTCTGCATACGTGTAGTCGTTCACTGCTGCACAAATAACGTCTGCAGCGCGATATCCTAGACCTCGAAGGCTTCGAAAGAGCGGGTGTGCTTCATCGATTGCAATCACCAACTTGGGCTCGTAGGGAGCGTCAGGGAATATGCTCGCGAGATGGGCCCCGACTTTGTTGTAGGCAGCAGAAAGCACAAGAGAAGCATAAGGGGGAACAAGGGGGTGAGGTTTTCGTTCTGCTTCGGACCGCATTATTCAGCTGTGACTTCCCCGACACCAGTTGAAATATTTACCAGATAGCTTGGAGAACGTTTCGACCCCTGTTCCTTGGGGGAAGCTTTGGTCGAGATACGCACGAGTCTACAGAGGATTGTGAAGTTGGATTTAGGGTGCAGAATCATATATATCCATACCTTGAAGTACTTCTCAGCGAGCTTTCGAAAGAAATCAGTCCTGGAAGTGGACCTGGGAGGGTCGCTCATATCGCACATCTTGCCGACCCAACACATGATGTCTTCCTTGGCTCTGGGAGTGGTGCCATGCTTCGAGAGATACTCCTCGAGTGTATCAAATAAAGCAATGAAGAAGGCGTAGCAGATGGCTTGATAAGCCTCCACAGTAGGAGGCAAATTGGTCAAGAGGCTCGATGGGATTGGATCGCGCGCAGGAAACCCCATGGTATCCCATTCCTCGCGCAAGTTCATGTAAATTACTATGACATCCTTCTTTCTCAACTGAGGATCGATTCAGTTGCCGCATGTACTTGTGAAAATGAGCACCCGTTTACCTCAGTTAGCATCCTTGACTTGCCGGTCCCTGAACTCTGAACGATGGAACAAAACTTGGCGTAGTACCCGCCATTGTGCATATGTTTCTGGAACAACTTCTCGTTGTGTGTCAAGTACTCGTAAAAGCCATCAATGGCCGCGCCACGGTACTTTGCTTGAAAGGACCCTGAGAAGCCTTGTGCTTGATCTAACCGGGGACATTGGTGGTTACGGTCAGATGATAAGACATGGGGCACTAACCAGATTCTGTTATGGGTTCTGGTGCAGCTGGTTCCAGTACCGCTGCTGGTGCTTTGAGGATAGCTTGTGGACCAACCAACAAATCGTCAGCAAATACTAGACAGTTGTTGAAGGTGACACGTACCGAGGTTTCGAATGTCGCGGTATGATTTGCGCTTCCAGGCAGAACCGAGCATATCTTTCAACTCTCCATGGGTGTTGATCAGCGTTCTTGCGTGCGTCAAATCAAGGTACTTTGTGTCCAAGTCACCGTTAGAGCATTCGACGATGGCGTGGAGGAGCATGACAAGATGAAATGAGACACTCAGATCGGAGACGTCATCAAAATTATCTGTGATGAATCCCTCCACCTGCCCGTCGAGCTCGTGATGAGTGGCGGCGTCGAAGCGATCCGGGAGACTCTCGAGGGGCATGTTGTCGAGTTGTTGCACCAAGCTATTTGACGGGCCGCTTTTATATTACCAACGAGGCACCCACGTCGCGAGTCGACTGACAACAATCGACCGTCGTGCTGTAAATATCAATTAAATTTGGCCCAAACAGCGTTCATGTTCGCCACCAGTGGCAGCTGTTGCTGTCTTCGAAATGGCACACTCCACCTTTCAACACTGGTTTGCTAGCCTATCGTGGATGGGATCAACATCCACATTCCTGTTGCCTTTTAATTATTATCCGCTATTTTCTGTTTGCGTAGGGCCCGTGTCGGTGATCTTACATGATTGGCACCGGATAGTGCCGAGTGATGTGTAGCAGCTACTCGGCTGTCCGAAGTTGGCTCTGACCCCGGTTCTCGACTTATCTTGTTCCCTTCTTTGCTTGCAGACACGTATCACCGTGCCGTAGTCGAATTCATGATTGGAGATCTTAGGGAGGTTCCGTGAACCCGTCAATCCGAAATGAGTATGTTCACATACTTGTCTTGCGGGGATCCTGCGGTAGGAGCGATCATTTCCCCAGCAAATCTCTCTTCCCGCTTAGATGGGTATGATCTTGCGATTGATTTTGATTGCCAGTCTGCGGTGTCGGCCGATATTGGACACGCTGACGAGGGCGACTTATTTCTACAATCACTCCTAGTCTCGAACCAGACATTATAGCAAGTAACCCGCATCCGGCGGGGTGTGTGCGAACGAGTTTTGGTCGCCGAAAGCATTCTAAAAGGGCGCCCAAGACCGAGACTACGCTTGTCCATTCTTTCCTGTTCGAACGAACTCATCTGTGCATTTCTAGATGTGAGAGGCCCAGGGTCCAGCCTCGAGAAGAACCGGGAGTGGAAGACACATGAAGGGTGCTGGAGGTGTAACAATATTTTGAACAGTCGGTACGTTGCACCTCTCTCACTACTGTCGTCCACGATGCATTATTATCCACGACTCGGACGGCATCGCCCGTTCTGACCCGCCTTTTTCCCCATCAGTCGATGCCGCCATCGTTTGCACAACGCTATGGAATCTTCCTTTGATGACCCCGCACATCCCGTCGGCAACTCCGTACTATGCAACTCCGAGGACGTCCCGGTGAGAACGTCTGCTACGGCATTGGTAAATGCACCCTCCATGCCAAGGACTCGGGCGCTGTATATGACGCGTGGACGCAGCAATATGGTCCGGTATACGAGGTTCCATCGACCTTGGGGAGTACGAGGATTGACTTGTGTAATCCCAAGAAGATGGCATATGTTTATGCCATGGAGACGCGGTTGTATATTCATATCCCGTTCAGCAAGGAAATTTTCGCGAAGATCGTATGTGGTTGACGACGACCCTCGTGTTGTGCAGTGACTGACACTTGAACCGGGTTCGGGAAAGTATGGGCCTATGGAGAGAACCACAAGAGGTACATCTACCATTTGACACATCCCCTGGATCAAACATTGACCGATTTCACCAGACAGCGCGAGTTTTTGATGCTTGCTTTCAGCATCGCTGCCATTTGGTAGTTAACATCAATTTTCTACGACTCAGCATACAAGGTCAGATTACCACTGCATGAACAACAGCCCTTGACTAACGTGAAAATGGACTCGTTTACGGGTGAAAGGAGTTTGGGGTGTTCTGGATCGAGTCGAATAATGGAAATAGCGCTATCACCGAGGTCCAAAGTTGGTGCGTTCCGTGAATCGGCGTTCCGTATCTTCATAACCAATCTCTGACACACTGGAGATGAAGGATGAATCATATATCGTACGGTTCTCCCTAGTCTTTTTCTCGCAACACACCCATAATTACTGTGACGGACTCGATACTATTAGTCCCGCAAGTTTTTTTCACAATGCGCTCGAAGGCAAGCACCCTCGCTCCGCGGCCTTCAATGAAGGCCTTCTTCTCTTGGCACAAGCCCTCCCCATCTCCATGCGGGGACCTACGCCACGTGAAAGGCTCATCCAGAAGTTCAACGTGGTGATGGAAGAGGTCCGTCGTTGGGCCGCTCAGTACGCGGTCGATTCCGAATGTTCCATTGGATGTATGCCTGAGACATGTTCAAATTGAACTAACAGCGAGGGGTGAGGGGTAAGGGGCGAGTGGTGATTCGGAACCCGACAGAGAACGAAGCCATCGCTCGGTAAATGTATCTCGTCACATAAGGACGTCGGTCACAAATGTTCTGTAGACGAAATTGTTACTCCTAGTAGGATATGAAACGACTTCTAGCATCGATGAATGGTAACACCGCTTTTGTGGTCGCAATTGCTATTCGTTTTTAGCACAAACCCTAACCCGAAAACAGGGTTAGTATGGGAAGCAAAAATAAAAAGAGGAAAACAGATTCATCGAACAAAAACTTGAAGGGCACCTAGGCTCTCTAGCACGTCCATCTACATGAACCTTCATCAGTCGTCATACAGAACTTGAGGCATTAGCAACTGCTTCCTGGACCGCCATTGGTTTGACGCTCCCCGGTCCCATATGTACCATGGCTCAGTATCGCGGAAAGTTCTGTGATTGGAGTGGGGACGCGCGGTTGGCTCGGAAGGCAGGGAAATGGGCCTGAGATACGAATTCGATTAGATTCAATTGGTTTACCTACGAAATGGGTGACGCGCGACGAGCCAAAGAATGCAGTCATGCTCCATGCTGTTTACCATTGACTTTTCCCATGTACGAGTTGTGTATTGCTCTTGGGCAGCCAACACGTGCGATTGTTTCCCCTTTGGAATTGAATTTGGAGAGTAATGGCCGGGAATTGCGTAGTTATAATAAACTCTGATTAGGGCGAGCGGGGCAGAGTCTGACAAGGCATCTGATGAGCTTTATCATCCTCACGTGACGACATGAACTGCCCCGTCGGACCACGCTTGCGCACCGCAGCGCAGTTGCAAACTGCGAAAGACTCTTCAACAACGCGAGGGTCACCATCAACACGATGATTTGTGCTCGTTATGTATTTCGATGCTTCAAGTGGATGGAACGTGCAGGGGACCGAATCACTGGCGCAGCAGGTCCTTACTTCGTAGGACTCGCCGTCATTCTCATATCCGTAGGGACTCTCAGTTTTTGTGAGTACGCACACTCTCGGGACGCTCGGCCTGCTTAGTGTTTTCCATCCAGTCACCGTTGTGCAACCGAGCTTTCCACTTCCTTGGCTGTCCACTTTACCTTGCTTGCTCATTGCAGTCAACCTTTTCGTGCACTATTACTATGCCTGTACGATTCCTCCTGGGTTTATAGATGATCCTCTACGGCAGCCTGGAACTAGCTTTCTGTGGACATCTCCGTCAACTCCAAAGCGACTTTCAACTCCTGGTGTACGCTGGTCATCTCCCGGGCTAGAAATCGTAAACGCAGGTGTTTCCCGATGCAAGCGATGTGGAGTTATGCGCCCAGAGGTGAGCCACACCGTCAGTTTCTGAATATATGCGCATAGTGTGCTAATGTACATCGTACCGAGAGGGCACATCACTGCCGCATATGTAACAAATGTGTTCTAAAATATGATCACCACTGTCCTGTCAGTATCTGGCCTCTTTCTCGTTGTTTTGAAATGATGACCGTTTCTTGCCCAGTGTGAGTATCCCCGTTGCACGGTTACATATCCAAGATTTAGTGCAGCTAGGGGTGAACCAATGCGTGGGTCTGCACAATGAACGACATTTCGTTCTTTTCATGTATGTCCTCGTTCGATCATTTGTGTAACCTTGTGGCGAACGTATTTGTAGGGCATATCTCGTTATTGGAAGTTTTTTCTTCTCCTTCTTTGGATACCCACACGCCATTGATGCACTCGGACTGAGATACGTGGTGCGTTCCTCTTCGTAATCACTATCCGGCTATCACTGATACTCGCCGGTGCTCAGCCATGGGCGCATACCATACCCCAGTTTTGTTTCATTATCGCCTATATACTCTCTCTCGTAATCTGTATCGCAGTCCTGATCATGCTGCTTTGGCACCTATGGGGAGTCGCACATGGCGAAACGTCCGTCGAAGTGCAAGATCACGCGGTATATCGGAAGATTGCAAAAGGAAGGGGAGAGGTACGCGAATCCTTCTTTTGATGATGTATGTGTGCCTAGTCGGTTATTGATCATACTCGAGACGTTCATTAATTCCTATGACTTGGGGTATGTGGATCACATTGCCGTCAGATTTCGGTTCCGTGGCTAAAGGTTGACAGAGTGCGCACGAATCTGGCCCTCTTCTTCAATATAGGGCCAAATGGATAGTACGACATGCCTTCTTTGACCAATTCTCGTCTGATAACCTGAATCGCGACTTTGAAGCCCATTACATACGCTTTTCCTTCCGTTTAGGATCATGCCGTACACGGACGGACATTCATGGGCAAGACGCCACGGTCTTCAGCGACACCTCGGTGTGCGGGAGGGAGAAGAACTAACAGATGAGGATGAGGAAGAGACATAGTACCACATAAGGTGAGCCTAAACCAAGCCCCCTGCAGGACAGGATGAGGAATGCCGGGGCCATATGACTCTTTGGAAACACCCCATCAGAGGGGATTGCAGAAAGTAGTTTGAGTAAAATGTCCGGTTTTGTTAGCGCGCTTGATGCGCGTTCGTTCTCTGATTTGAGGATGGTTCAATATCCGATGGTATATTACTGACCCAAGTTCATGGCAGGGATTACTTACCTCTGCACACACTCACCATGGAGGATTGGGAATATACACTGATCAGCATATATAATCTGCCCGCACATCGTGGCTCTTCTTTGATACAATACACATTTCTAATCTGTTCAACCAAGTACGCTAGCCAGACTCCAGCAGAGTGAAATCCGTGCGACCACAACGCAGGTGAGGAAGATCCGACCACTGTAAGTGATTGAGCGGCGTTACTGTGCACGTGACTGGCTGTGAAACAGACGAGTACACGACGGTGTCCGGTGAGAAAAGAATGGGACGAGCGCGGCGTTGATTTGAGAAGCGAGAGAAGCGACGAAGCGGACTCGAGTGACGTCAGGACAGAGGAGAGAGAGAACTTTTTGAGTCCACAGGGCCTCACCGGGCTCACCTCACACCCGGCGCGGACGCCACGCAGGGGCAGTGAGCACCACATCACCACGCCGCCGACACTGTTCTATCGGAACGGATCTTGTGTTGCAAGAGCATGTCTGGGGAACAGCACGGCGTATACTTGTCAGGGGATGCGAGCGGCGTTCTCGACACGGAGAACTTTGCGGGAAGACGTACGGATACAGAAGCGGTGGGGTTGGTCCCCATTGACCGGACACTTGACAGAATGAAGGTGGGAAGGAGTCATTACAGGCAGTGGGGCATATAAAAAGCTACGAGATTGTTGCCCGCACTGGACGCCTCGCTGTCTTCGTTGTTCGCATCCAGAGCCAGTCATCCTGCGAGATACCGTCGACCAAGTACCAACATTTCCTGAGCTTGATCATCGGCATCGAGTGCAGAACACAGCCCATACCCAGCAACCAGTCTTAGCGTGCACACTTCATCCTAGCGCTCCTCGTCTTCGAGTTGAACGTTGAACGTTGAACCATCACGCCAAGTGGCGGATCTCCAACTTGTAATTCGGCCGGAAATAAAAGGGTAACATAAACTCGCCGGTTACCCCTTGGTCCTACTCCATTCCAAATATTTTCCGCTGCTTGACCCTAAACATTAGCACCCGCTGCCCGACCTCATTCGCTTCCATCCATCATGCCTCCCACTCTCAATCACCCGCCTGGCCTCAGCTTCATCGAGGACGTGGAACATCGTGCGGCTGTTCATGTCGATGCCGCCACGTACTATGGTGGTGCACAGGCTTTCTCCCGCTCACGAACCTATAGTCATGTACGCCCCCGTCTGTTCCCTCTTTACTCATCTGACGCCCTCTCCCCATCCCTGCAGTCCCAACTCCACGGTTACAACCCCAAACGGGCGCCTACCTTTGAGGAGGACACGCACCTGCGCCCTCGCAGAATGTCGCACGACGAGAAAAGTGTCACTGGCCCCCGGCGTTTCCTTATCGACGTCGAAGAGACCATCCGGGTCGTCCTCGAGCAGGAAGACACAGACGGCGATTTCCAGATCAGTGTCACAGATGCCGGCCCAAAGCTGATGGCGCTCGGAACCGCCACTAGCAATGGCTTCAAGACATTCGACATCCGAGTATGGTTTTCAGTTGTAATCGCCGCGCGTTTGATTTTTTGACGTGTATACTTCAGGGAACTTATATGTTGTCTAACTTGCTTCAAGAACTAGCGCTGGCACGGGACCATGGTCGGAAGCGCATCGTCCTTGACGAAACTCGCTTGACAGAAAACCCAGTCGATCGTCTGTCACGTATGATAAAAAACTCGTTCTGGCATTCGCTCACTCGTCGCATTGACGGGGAGGGTCTCGAGATCATCACCGCAGACCCAAAAAACCGCACTGGTCGTGTGCAACCCCGAATCTATGTCCCTCACGGCGAACCTGCTATGGCAGAGTATTATCGAAAGGTAGCACGCGAGAAGCCTCACATGAACCTCGATGTTGCAGTTCTTCCGCGAAAACCTGATGACCCCTACTTCGTGAGGAGTCTCAACTCTAAGCCGGGCCTTCTCGCTTTAGCAATGAATGAGGTCGATGACGGCAAGGGTGGCCGTACCCTGAAGGGAATCCCATTTATTGTTCCCGGTGCTCGGTTCAATGAGGTTCGTCTTGTCGAGTAAGCTTTTCTTGTTCTAATCCTCTTTGGTATCTCAGCTCTACAACTGGGATTCGTACTTTATTACGCTCGGACTCCTTGTCGATGGCCAAGTAGCAATGGCAAAAGGCATGGTAGACCATTTTATCTTTGAAATCAAGCATTATGGCAAGATTTTGAACGGATCTCGGAGTTACTACTTGTGCCGGACACAGCCTCCTTTCCTGACCGACATGGCGTTGCAAATCTATAACCAGCTGGACCGATCTGATATGAAGTCCAATCGCCGATGGCTCAAACGCGCCATACAAGCAGCCATCAAAGAGTATCACACTATCTGGGTCGCTGAACCCCGGATTGACCCCAAAACCGGTCTCTCCCGTTACCGCCCTGACGGTGTCGGGATCCCTCCCGAGACCGAAGCTACCCACTTTACCCATATCCTCGAGCCGTTTGCTGCCAAGCACGGCATTTCGGTTCTGGAGTTCAGTGAAAAGTATAACGACGGCATCCTCAAGGAACCTGCGCTCGACGAATACTTCTTACATGACCGCGCAGTTCGGGAGTCTGGACATGATACGACTTACCGGTTCGAGAAGCGTTGTGCCAACCTTGGTACTATCGATCTTCAAGCGCTCCTTTACAAGTACGAGGTCGACATTGGGACTGCGATTCGGGAGGTCTTCGATGACGAGTTGAACCTTGAGGAGGATTTCCCTCTGGCGCCGTTCCCTCCATCGGTTGAAGCGTACGCCAATTCCCACCGTGAGCGCTCGATGTCTAGGCCTCAGACTAGCGAAGAGTGGTTTGAGAGAGCCGACTTTAGGAGAGAGATGATTGACAAATATCTTTGGAATGAGAGAAAGAACCTCTATTTCGACTATGATACTGTTCAGGAGAAACAGAGCTTGTACGAAAGCGTCACAAGCTTTTGGGCGCTTTGGGCAGGTTGCGCAAGCGAGGAACAGTGCTGGAAGCTGGTGTAGGTTTTCAAGGGTCATTCAATACTTCTTCGTGCTGAGCTTGACTTAGGTCGCAATCGCTGAAGAAATTTGAAGTTCTTGGTGGACTCGTGTCTGGTACGGAAGAGTCTCGTGGCAAGATTTCCTTGGACAGACCAAATCGGCAGTGGGACTATCCGTACGTAGATGGATTCGTCATCTTGAACTGCACCACACTCATTACCGGTCCCCTAGATATGCTTGGTTGGTCATCTTGGACGAGGCCCTTGTCGGTGGGTACTAATGTAATTGATTTCAGGCCACCTCACCAGATCATGACATGGGTTGGTCTTGAGCGTTATGGCTACCTAGAGGAAGCCCAACGTCTCGCGTATCGATTCCTCTACATGTACGTCCCTCGTCATCGTACCCGTGTCAACAAATGAAGTAACTCGCTCACGATTAGGATGACCACGGCTTTCGTCGACTTCAATGGCGTCGTGCCAGAGAAGGTAGGTTGCCTCGATATCAGTACCCAGTCATTGATTCTAATTTCCACTCTTCGCGAAGTTTGATGCTGTCAAGCTATCCCATCTAGTGGACGCCGAGTATGGGAATCAGGGAGTAGACTTTAAGCTAGTTCCTCGTGAGGGCTTCGGGTGGATGAATGGTAAGCAGACTATTCCTCATCTTGAAGGCTATAGGCTAAAAAATATATGTATAGCCGCCTACCAAGTTGGGCTGTCCTTCCTCTCGACACACATGCGGCGGGCTGTTGCGGCCTGCACGAGTCCAGAAGTATTCTTCGGGAGAGCCGCGAGTGCTGATGTTGCGGCTGTCCAGGCTACCGCTGCTGTCGCTGACCCTCTTGACCTTGCCATAGAGAGCCTCAATCTTGCCGCATAGATTTCGACGTGCATTCCTACGTGTAGCATGCTTTAATACCTGATTATGATAGTGACAACCATTAGTGATGTCCGGGTTGAGCTCTTCGTATGACCAGAACGACTATTGTTTTGATCTCGAGGTTTATTTATGTCTGGTATATGAAGACTAGGTTGAGCTAGATCCGATTTGTCTTTAGATTCCCTTCCATTTGCACGTCTCACTTGGTTGCTGCATGTTCGATGAGTCAGCTTGAGTGTGGTCCCACTTTGCTCTTGATTGGCTTATGCGTTGTCGATGTTCCCAACGGCGCTGACGGTTCTTTTCCCTATTTTCAGTTTCCTCTCCAGACTATACCCACAAGAACAACTGCACTCTTTCGAGTGTGAACCCACTCGCCTGCAATTTGAGCTGAGACACGAGCACGCCGTATCTTCTGACGCTCACGTCGTGTTCTCTGACGTTCCCCAAGCTCCGGCGAGTGCGCTCACTGAGGGAAATGGAACGACATATACGATAAAAACGAAAAGAATATCCTCCTTCCGCCCGCCCTCCTTCCGTGCACACGAGGCTGCCCGCATACGTTCGATCCGACATGCCCAAAGCACCGATCTTCCTTGGTGGGAAGACGAGATCATCGGGCCCGATGTCGAGCACCGAGAAACGCTCCTCGAACTTGCCAAGATGACGAACAATGCCTATGTTGCCCCGGGCGACTCGGAGTGGTACGAATTGAAGGACAGCTGGCACAACGTGCGTCCTTTTTTTTTTTCGTTCCAATTTGTGTTGCGGTTGCGTGTTTGTATGGGTTGATTGACGTATGGGGTGTGGGTAGCGCCATCCGTTTGGTTGGGCACCTGGCTCGGACGGGCTTCGTGGCCATGTCTTTGCGACGCACGACAACATGACCGTCGTGCTTTCCATCAAGGGTACCTCGGCCGGGTTATTCGGGAGCACCGGTCCGACGGGAAAGAAGGACAAGTTGAACGATAACCTGCTGTTTAGTTGTTGTTGTGCTAGGATTGACTGGACGTGGACGATGGTGTGCGGGTGTCATCGGGGAGGGTGGAAGTGTGATCAGACTTGTCTGGAGCAAGCGCTGACGGATGAGAGTTTGTTTTATCCCATTGGTACAGTGAGTGCGTTCCATTTGGTAGGCCACTTTGCACGACGATTCAGCGGTATTTTGGTTTCTGCATAGAATTTATACAATAATTTGACGTATATGTACCCTTCGGCCAACATATGGATCACTGGACATTCGCTAGGTTTGTGTTTGTCGAGGTTATCGTGCGTGGATGGTTGTGCGGATACTAACGCGGACGTGGAATGTGTAGGTGGTGCGCTCGCGTCGTTGCTGGGTATAACGTTTGGAGCCCCGGCGGTGGCGTTTGAGTCGCCTGGGGAGAGACTCGCAGCTCGGAGGTTACATTTACCATCGCCTGTAAGAGACCTATTCGTCGACATGGTATGGCATTCCTAACCATAACGCGTTTCTTCCAGCCATCGACGCATCACGTCACACATATATATCATACCGCTGACCCCATTGCGATGGGCACGTGCAATGGCATCCTTTCCTCATGTGCACTGGCAGGGTACGCCATGGAGACCAAGTACGTGTCTTTTTTCTCGCTCTTCGCTCTGTCACACGACACGTTGCTCAATGTGTAGGTGCCACCTCGGAACATCGATCGTGTACGATACCGTGTCTAATCTTTCCTGGGCGGTCGATGTTCGTAAACACGGCATCGTGGCCGTGATTGATAATATCCTGAGTAAACCATGGGAAGCGAGTTTGGGCGTTGGACGAGAGGTACCAGTGGCGAAGCCCGAGACGGATTGTGTGGTGCGTTTCCTTTTGGGATTCCTTTTTTTTTTTAGATGTTTGCTGATCTAGAGTGCTGTAGGAATGCTTTAGTTGGGAGTTTGGAGACTATCCATCAAAGTTGATTGAGAGTTGACATGGACGTGTAGACTTAGCTGGAGAGGGCCCATTCTATGTACTAGGTCACAAAGATGGCAATAATGTTTTGAGACTGCACCAACACCTCGAGCGAGCCATGATCGTGCCCATTACCGTCACACCACCAAATGCATTTTCCCCCAAACTTGCCCCATCAATCGCAAAACTAGGGCACGACGAGCTCTTCTTGATCGAACTGCAAGGCACGCTCGACGTCCAGGGTTCCGAATCGACAGCCAAAGACGGACAGCTGATTGGGACGTTGAACACAACTGACATGGTCCGTACCCATCACGCCCACAGGGTGTTTTCTTCTTTGATGTTCACGTCTCCCACTGATTGTGCTTCGACTTCCCTAAGAACAAGCCTATGCTCATGATCGGACATCATCTGATTGAAGGCAATGTGGTCAATCTCCCAAAGCCTCTTGGGGTGCTCCACAAGCACGTTCGGAACTTCGTTCCTGCAGACGTCCACGCCGCGGACGATTCAGAAGGCGAAGGCGAGAAGGAGAAGGAGACCAAGCAGGTCCGATGGGATATTATGGCTGTGGTGACGAAAAAGATTGTGTTCTCGAAGCGGCCCATGCCTATCGCCAAACCTGCCAGCACAGCAAGTTCTCGTAGGACATGACGCAGGGATGTGGTTTGGGTGATAGAGCGCAGCAGCGTTGGGAACACGCTGCAGGGCAACTCGAGGCCGTGATGACCGCCCCTTGACCCAGTGTTTTGCCTGCTGTTCTCCGCACGCACACGCGACGTGCCAGTGGCAGAGCGGGACGCGTACGGTTAGATCCCCCATTTAATATAACCGGCTCTGAAATCGCACAGTGTCACATGGGAGACTCGTCGTGGGGTCGGTCCTCGTCGTAGGCACCGGCAAAAAGTACTTTTGGGAATGCGATGCATTATCGTAGCGTGTTGTCCTTCATGTTTTTGTGAAGGACCCTACACTCTCGTGTCGTATGTAATTTAGAGGTCCGCGCGTCGCAAAGTCGAGGACAGCTCATGTCAACCACAACGTTTCCTCAACGTTGCAATGGCAGCGTGATCTTTATTTTTTTTTTCATCACGTTGTGGGCAGCTGCCGCTTGTGTCTAAAAACTGGTTAAAACGGGCATTCGTCGAAAGAGGCCTTGTGTTGCTGATCCAGCGAAACACTTAGGGCCCTCCCCCAACTGTCCTTTTCGTTCTTGCTGCTTTTCCTTATCATGATCTTTCAAGCTGTCAAAGAGACGGGTGTACCGCTCTATGCAGCTAAGCTAGAGCAGTATGGCGAAGTCAAGGACATACCCCCAGTAAGCGACGCTTTACAGATCAGCTTTCTCGCGCCGACTCACGCCGTCCGCCTACAGTCATCGATCATTCGCCTTCTGGGCACCAACAGTGCCCCTCCAGATGACCAGCGGGAGGAAGTCCGTTGTCTGCTCGCTGAGCCCAGGGCCGAGTTAGAGGCGGTGGAGGAGGACATCACCCGCCTTCAAGCCCGTCTCGCCGACGTCCAGCGTCGGAAGTGCGAGCTGGCCTCTTATGTCGAGGACCTCGGTGCGCTCCTTTCCCCGATCAAACGGATGCCCCCGGAGATCATGGCCCGGGTGTTTGACTTTTGTGGCGACGTCCACGTTCGTGGACCGCATTGCGAGCCCAGTCGGCGTGCAGCATTGCTCCTTGGGAGCGTGTGTCGCAGCTGGCGTGCCCTGTCTCTCACCATGCCCAGACTATGGACAGCGCTCTATCTCGAACTCCCTACTTCCGGCACGTTTGACAAGCAAGAAGAGATCCTCCACGCATGGATCCAGCGCGCACGCCCATTCCCCATTTCATTATGGCTATGGAACGACTTTCTGACGGACGACGTTCCCGCCACCTTTCTCCGCCGACTCAGCCGCATCGTTGCGGACAGTGCCGATCGCTGGCGTGCCATCTTTGTCCATTTCCCCGCAGCCACGCGGGATTGGGATTGTTTCAATGCGCTCGTGCGGTGTCAAATGTCAGCGCTGGAAGAGCTCGAGATCTCGCCCCAATGTACACCCTGGGCCCCATTCCGGCCCGAGTTTTTACCCCGCTTGAAAGAGCTGCAGATACCTGCCGGGGCGATGCCGGATAGCCATAAAACGTTACCGTGGACGCAGCTGACACAGCTTACCCTCCGCGGCGGATACCGACCGGCCGACGTCAAGGAGCTGCTCGACATCCTCACCTGTGCCCCGCTACTCACCCACCTCCACGTCGAGATCACGCAATACAGGTGTGAGACCAAGTGGGACGGTACGCGGGATCGCATCTCGATGCCCTGTCTCGCCACCCTCGTCCTCGTCACGATCAATAATCACGAGGAGTGTATCAGCCATCTCATGGACGCCCTCACGACCCCGACGCTGCGCGATTTTCAGCTGCTCACGCGCGTCTGGGATACGAGCAGCATGACCACGAGCTGGTGTCAGGAGAGCTTTCTCGCGCTGCTCGCTCGCTCCAAGTGTTCCCTCAACCATTTCACGCTCACCGCCGTCGACATCACGAGCGCAGAGTTGCGTGAGGTGATGGAGCAGTGTCCGTCGTTGGTCTTGTTGAAGCTCAACGGGGCAGACGTGCCTTGCTTGATAGCGCCGCTGCTCAAGGACATGATCAGCGAGTCGGACAGTGATCGGAATTTACCCCTTGCACCTTGGCTGAAGGCTATCTCACTTAGCTGCGAATCGATGGATGCGCTGGATTACCGGGTCGACGGGCTCACGTTTGAGCAGGCGTTTGCACGGTTCGTGTCGTCTCGGACGATGAAACGGGAACCGAACAGCAAGGTCCTCAAACTGAAATGGATCCACTGGACGATTTGGTGGGATTGGTGTAGATACCAGCCTCCAGTGCAGACACATCCTCATCTTGAGCTGGAGGGTCGCCTTTCGAGACTGTGTGCGGACGAAGTGGACGTGGGAGTATCTTCCGCTACGTACAACAAGTACAAGCGCGTCTCTTAAACTTGCAGGGAAACCACTGGCTGGTTCCAGTGAAGAGTCACCTTACTTGCGCCATGAATATTTCTGGACGATATAACCATACATATTTTTACATGGGGAAACTAATGCATAGTACATCATAACGTACAGGGGGCGACGCGTTCAATCACATCTTACATGGTGCCAAAAACAGGATAACTTAGAATGGCTATGTGAAACACGGGGCGAACCCACTAATGGATAGAATGATAGGATATCTCGGCATGGATCAAGACGAGTGTGCCAAGTCATAGATGCTGATTGCGCTGCAGCCTTCAGGTGATATCGACGCCACTGTGTGCCTCATCGTTTTTGACGCAAAGTAGGACGAGCGATAACACATGGACAGCTTTCGTTGGACTTGGAGATGCAG
>JBBPUO010000010.1:102571-137806 GCA_038094755.1 Caloboletus firmus | reverse complement strand
AGATACTTCAGAACCATGTGGTGTGGGACTGCATATGGACGGTGTAGCACGGAAACAGGAACAAATGAGATAAGTTAGTTGAAACCGTCAAAATGGCCCTTGAGAATTCTCTCCCCCATAGGAGAAGGGGCACGACGACGTGTCTGCCCAGTGATGGTTGCCGAACGTCTGGATTTGCGGCTGGGTGGGATATTGGCCGTGATGGGTGAGTTCGATACAGCAGAGTTTGGAGGGGGTACAGGGATGTCGGGCTGGGGTATATCAGCCATGGTAGGCTACGAAAACATTCAATTTCTGAAGAATACAAGCACAATGAAAAGACACACTCTGCCAAGATGGCCTCCTAGGGAGAGACGCCTGAGAACATTGACACCCCTTTCGAAATGAGGCTCCGACACTGTGGGCTGGGATTGGAATCGGCCAACGGTATTGGTACTAGCACGACGAGCGTGAGCAGATGGTATATGTTCTTCAATTGGTTCGTCTGCTGGAGAAGAGTGTTAAAGGAACGAAACGAAACGAAACGAAAAGGCACAGCGATACACACCTTCGCGGACGAGGGGAGGGGCAAATCCGCGGAAAGGGAAGGTCGAAGGAGCCTTTGAGGGGGATTGGGACAGAAAGTAGAGGATGGGGGAACTGGGAGAAGGTGGAATGCGTGCGGTTGGGAAGATTGGAGTGAGGAGGGAAGGAGAGGAGACGGGAGAGTTGGACGACTCGGAAGAGGAAGAGGGAGAACGAGGGCGGAGATGCTGGGTAGAAATTGGGATTGGCTTAGAGTGCTGAACGTTGTGCTGTGCGGTCTGGGAGTTGGTCGAGTTCTGGTTCATTGGTGTGCGTGTTCAGGGGGGGGAGAAGGAGAGACTGGAATGGAGGAACATTAGTCGCATCAGCCCCCAAGATCTTTTATAAAACCCCGACATGGCAATTCCCGGTTTGTCAGTCAGTCCTAGCACGTGCTCTTATAATTTCGCGCAAAAACTTGGGGCCGACGTGCCATTCCGCGGATTAAGTCAGTGCCACAACCACAGTGGCTGTGCAAAATCTCTCCCTAGCTCCCAAGGGCGAGACTCGACAGACGATTTCGTGCAATTTTAGCTGGATAAGTGGCAGAATTTTCAAGCGCGTCACCTTCTAAAACAACAAGGCGTAGAGTCACTGCCTGTAATAGCATTGTGGCCATCAAATACTCCCACGTTCTGGAAAGGTTATCTGCTTGCAAGATCCGCGATTCACATTGAAACTCCGCGAGGTTTGAGAAAGGTGAGCACAAGACATCGGTGGTTTTGCTGCACATACCACTCCAGATACCGAGTCAAAAGAACTTGTTCACCCGGAATCAGACATCCCCAGTATTCGCCATTGTCTCTCGTTGTTCTTGCACAAACTGCATCAACCGTTGGAACAGTACAACGGCTCCTAGTTCCATTTGATAATAGTAATAATAACCAGTTGATGGCTCAGGTCAGTCCAGACGGTGTGCCGGTGACACGGCTGTCGCGCGCTCGCAGCTCGGCCCCGGCATGTCGCACGGCAGAGAGATCTGGGCAGGGACACGTGATCATCGTCATCCGCACAGACACGATCATCACGCTCTTGGTGAATTCGTCATAAAAGGCCGATCAGAACCTCCTGTGTGAATTCTGATACGTGTATGATACTACAATACTTAGTAATTGGGTGTATCCCGTTATCAACTCAACGTCACTGCTCGCAGATACGCCCAGCGCAGTTGTATGCCAGCATCACAAAGTTAGTAATGGTCCTCGGACTGGTGTGACTCAGCCTCGATGAGATGGCGTAAACTGATTGCCATATGGAAACCTCCGCGAACCCAGATTTCAAATTGCTCGGCCGTGATCGTGAGCCAGGGCACGGCATGTCTTGAGGGGTAGAGTACCCCATTCACTCCTACCGCCACTGCTACGACTTCTCGCTCGGCTCGGTAGAGACCCTCAGATCCTTGTTGATCATAGGAGCTCCATTCCTGATGTTAGAAGATTCAGCCCATGCACCATTCGTTATCTCCCACCAACCCTGGCACTCCGTTTCCAGTAAATCCAACGCGACTTGTCATCAAATCCAATTTCCTTTTTTTGAAACACACTAGGTCCTGTGCCGCTTCAATCGATCGAACACGTAATCCCCCCAAGGTCATGCGATCATTCAAGCTGTCCAAATTGGGAGACCTGACCTGGTGAACGCCACGATTAGCAAACGACACGGGTCACACCATTCCCAATCATCCGAATCCGCTATATGGGGTTGCTCCCACAACGACTAAAAGTGGGAGCAGTGACTTCCAACGGATAGTATTGGTAACTTTTGCTCGACCTAATTGATAAAGCACTCATAGTCGATGTTGTTCTTGGGAAATCACCGCAAGTGTTGGCAGCAAATGTTTCAAAGACCGATTACCAGCCATGCGGACACAAGGACCGTGCGCTGATTTGACGGCGAGCCCATCAAGGCCCATCAAGACGACGATCGCTTCGCATGCCACCGGCATCTATTCCTTGGGTGTCTCGTGTTTGTTTTTTCTTCCAAAGTGTTCCGAAAACGAACACGCTGTGGGAGCTGTTCCTCTGCTCGACGAGAAATTCGCTGTATCGAGGTTGCACCTGAAACATTCGTGCGTACTCGTACTCAGGGCCTAGATGTATATTTGCAACCGACTTCACAGCCAGATTTTCGCAAGATCTCTCGTGCGGTCTTCCAGAGCCAAGCGTTCCTGGAAATCGCATTATCAGGTTCATAGCCATGTGTGTCTTACGTGCCGGGGATCCGAGCCTCATAACAAGATCCACAAGTACTCACTCTCCTTATCCCTCCGATGTTATTTCTCCTCCGCAATACGCAGGTTCATTTTAATTATCGTGCCCCCTCCTTGTGTCACAAATTGTTTGCACCATGGGCATATGTAACTTCTCAACTTGTCGACTGGCAACATGGGGTCGATCGTAGCTAGCCTATGATCCATCGATCACACGTTGAGAGGACGACAGGGAAATGTCGACGTACAACATTTCTCTTCGTTGTCCGGGTTGCCTGGGTGTACTCTCTAGCAGCCAGGAGATAATCTATAACTTTTTCCACTGATCTGTCACTAGACCGTGCTATTCTATTCAGATGGAACACCAAGATTTGTGTCGGTGTCTCAGGGGGAAAAGAGAGAGAGAAACGTACGCGTTACGCTTGTACAGCCCCGAAAAAAGAGCCAATCGAATTCTGGTTCAACAGGTTCAGCAGAAATTGCCGACCGACGTCCCTGAACATACCTTTGAGTTGTTCCATGGTCGCTTCGCGGGGCCCAGGCAAGAGGGCTTTTTTGTCGATAAGTCGCCCTCGTGTGCACATGATAGTAGCACATGAACTGTGTTCAACCAGAGAGTATAGCGCGCAGTGATCTACCTGAGCCGCGTCAAAGCTTCGAAGCCAAGTATATTGTCTTTACTCCGATGACGGATATATCACACCGCTGACATCCTCTGGGACGTCTCGCCAGACTTGGCGACGGGCCCAGCCTGATCTAGACTATAGCACATTCAAGTTGAGAGTCTGCTTCAACCTCTCGACAGCGACATGTGGCGCCTGTCTAAGTTGGCAGTCGGAATTGACACACATGATCCCATCCACCAACAGTTGAGAATTTATCAAGTTAGGGGGTTCGGCGGGCGGCGGCGGGTGGGCAAACTGAACCACGACAGAGAGTCACCGTTCGAATATATATCGAAGTTCCATACTTGTTTATTCAGACGTATCAACGCCGCTGAATGACATCTACATGTACAGAGGGCCACGCTTGGCGTTCCCAAGTCTCACTTCCAAAACGTACTGCACGATGTCGCCGACCATCACGATGGGTGTATGCAGAACAGCGAAAGAACCGGCACAGGGGCCAGCAATTTGGCACTGCATTATTGGTTTTCCTGGAAGCAGATCGAGGGGATAGGTTTGCAGATGTAGAAATCGTGGGAAAAAAAAAAGTTCAAAGCCTGTGGGAAGGCTTGATTGGACCTTTGTGGAACTGGCAGGGTTCCGGTGAATTTGTTGCCGCTCAGACATGACAGAAATTTCTTAGTGCGTTCTTCACGCTTCGTTGACAACATGTCGGTCGTCGAATGTGCGTGCTGGATGTTGTGGATGATGATGATTTCGACAGGAGTGTTATGGAGACTTGCACGACTTCTCTTCGTCGACTCGTGGATAGGCTTTCGATGTATTTTTGGCATTGTCATCCAACCTCGGGTCCAGGCATGCCCGGAGGGCCCTAGTGCTGACCATTGACCGCCAGTGGTATACTTGTCGATGGTCCAGATATTAGTATAATTATTATTTGTCGGTCGACACGGAACACTCGTCTTGGGAAATAATATCACCCAAGATATCATGTCCATATGATAATTCTACCGATTAATATGTAGGTGAGGTCCTTGCAACGTTGATATACATATTTCAACGTTCCTTGACCCGTACACCGTCAGGTAATAGACTGGCCCCCATGTACCGATGATTGCATACCCTTGACACCAACCTTTTTATGTCTCCAGAGGCTTTCATAAAGTCTGATCGCACAAACATTCTGTTCAATGCAAGGATCTGGCGTATCGACTGACGCCGTCTGCGGAATGTGTCATACACGGCCAGCACACCGAAT
Source organism: Caloboletus firmus (assembly GCA_038094755.1). NCBI lineage: Eukaryota > Fungi > Basidiomycota > Agaricomycetes > Boletales > Boletaceae > Caloboletus > Caloboletus firmus. The sequence goes on along the minus strand of JBBPUO010000010.1, from coordinate 133,149 downwards.
CTCAACCAGGCTTGGACGAACGATATGACGGCACGACTAGTCCTTACAACTGCTGGTGTACTTGGTGGGACTCCGTCTGTCCCAACGGGAGGACGCACACACCCCACGAGCAGACGCGTGGCGAGACCTTGTGGCCTCACGCATACACCGAATCAGGTTCCTTATAAGCCTGACGAATTTAACCATGCAACCCTTCAGCCTGGCTCGGACCAAACGAAAAAGACCACGGGATCATTTGCCTCGTGTTACGTCCCGCGACGCAGTCGGGCATATCTGCAACCAGACAAAACTACTCTTGCCCATCCCGAAGTTATCATGGCAAAATCGATTGGCGTACAAGACACCGTTCTGGCCATCGATCGCGATCCGCTTCGGTACGCTTTTCGTGGGCATGCAGAAAGTTTTTTTTTTTTTTTTGGCGGAGAGAGCACGGCCCTCTTCGTTGAGCTGTACCGCGGTCGAAGACACGCGCATCTGTCTTTCTTGGGGACTGGGTCGGCTAGTGTACGGGAGTGGCGGAGAGATGAACGTAACGCGGATGTAGTGCTGCAAACCCCTCCCCCCCAAAAAAAAAATCATGCCGTCCGCGTATCATCAAATGCACGATTTATGGACGCGCCTCTATGCGATCTGGGGAGCTTGGACGAATTGGAGGTTTCTCTCCGAAACGCATACGTGGAGGACAATATGGGTCTTATTCTGATCAAAAGGATGAGAATCGACACCCTGATACTTGATCAAGACGTACGATGGATGAACCCGAAGCGAGTCGTGGGCCTTGAACCGGGCTCCAAACATGGAGCTTACTTTTGTTCCGGCCCAGCCTGAGAAAAAGTATCAAGGATCTTCTACAATTGGCGCCGTCGAGTCAAGTAACCTGAGCCGGGAGAAAACAACAGTGAGTGCAATGGGAGTCTCGCAACCACACAAAAGGGGTCACTTTCTGAGAAAACCTTTTAGATTCATCGGTCACTGGGACCTACCGCCTTATTAGCAAGAAAGTTAGAGGGGACTGGCTGGGCTCGCACGTTGACGTGATGGCGGCGGCGTTGGCGAAAAGAGCCGCGGTGGAGCGCAACTGACGTGAAAACGCTCCACGGGTCCAGTAAATGCATCAACAACCACTGTGCCCGGTCACCCCCGTTCACGTTCCCTACATACCTGTCGCCAAGACCATCGACTTCCGCCTTTCCCCCCTCATCCCAATCAGTTTTCTATCTTGGGGTTGACTGATTATTACTTCTACTAGGGGTTGACTCCCGTTCCATTGGTAACCGGTAACCGGTAACAGGTGATTTCGGGGCTAGTAGCACCGGCAGAGCATGTCCCGGGTCCAAAGGTTCAATTTCGGCCTAACATCAGACGCACGCGCGACGGGGCTGGGTCGCGACAGAGCCTTCAAGTAGACAATAGTGGTCATGGTGACACTAACTTAACAGCTATTCCATCCATGATTGGCCTGATGCACATGCACATGGCTGTATTGTCCGCCACGAGTTACCCCCACCCAAACACCCTTGTAGGCATCACCATTGAAACCGCACGGAGTGCAACGTGCCAGTGAGTGACTTCACAACCGCATTTCCGCCCCCCTCCCCTGTGACGTACCTCAGTGGAAGGTAAATGATACTGCTGCCACCAATTGGACAACGTGAATTTATCACTGGAACTCACCACTCGCGATTCCGCGAACATGTGTCACCTTGAAGGTGTCATTACATTCGGATGCGGCGATGAAAGTCATCGTGGGTCAACGCTTCAGCGACCCAGGAAGGGTTCATACATATCCATACTTTTGTATCTCACTGCCCTCGGCTAGAATTGATTTCTGGCCTGTGAGCATCGATTCGCGCTCATGGGGGACACCAAGATGGCGCAACAGCTGTCGAAATCGCACAGCGACAGATCCTTGAATTGAATTGCACGTTTGATGACGAGATCGCCGCTAAGGACCTTTCGAGGGTGTACAGCACTGGTACCATGATGTGGATACTGCCGGTTCCACTCTCGGGTGCCAAAGGCAAGGTTATGCTCTCGTTGCCATCAGCATTCCAAGCTTGGAGCATTTTTGATTAATAGGGTAGTTTGAACACGCCTGCGCATGGCACCTTGCAATATTAGAGTTGCACGTTGACAATAAAGTAGTGCTAGAAATACACCAATTAAATTTAAAGAGAGACCGTATCTGGTGTGTGGGACCACTAAAATGAATGCATGAATGAGTGTGAGATCCAGATAATACGTGCCTGGGTATTCCGCATTGAAATTCAGATAATAAAGATATCCGAAAGGAGTAAAAGTGGAGCAGGAGCAGGAGTGGTACACATTGACGCAAAGCGCCCTGAGGGAAGAAAAAGAAAATAAAGCAAAAGAAGGCGAATCGAACACTGAACAAAATAAACTGATGCGCGATCAATCTAGGAAGGCGAGTTCACACAGTCTGCGACTCTCGGCGTCCTCAATATCCCTCGTCTCCCTGAGGATGCTTCCTAGACTGTAGATGGTCGGGCTGATCGCCGTCCTTGGTGCCTGAGCCGCGGGATGAGCAGCGTGGCGAAGATCTGCAGTGGAAAGTGTACTCGAACTTGGAAACCTGAGGGTTCCCCCTACAGAACGACGGAGATTGGAAAGGGAACGAGTCCTGAAATTAGATAACGAGTACCCGACAGCTTTGCGTCTTTGATCAGCTGAATCACTCGTGCGCCTACGAGAAGCAGGTGAACGAATGTTTTCCTTTTCTGGGACAGGAGGGGGGCGGTCTGATTGCGACTGCGACTCTAGTGTTGACCCTGCATACCGTGACGAAAAAGTGTACGAGGTAGGACTCTCCACCGTTATGGGGGAAGGTGCAAACTCGGAAGGGCTAGATACAATGATGGGCAGGACGGCTGGCGATAGTGGGGGATGGGGTGTGATTGGTCCTTGCTCCGAAGGGTCCTCGTGTAAGACCTCGAGGTGCGAAGAGGTTGACAATGGAGGAACAGAAGTACAAATTGAAGGTCTGCCCATGGGAGGTAGATCCACCTTCCCCTCGCCCGATCTGCGCAAAATATCCGCATCGGAAGGAGGAATGGAAGATGCTAGCATAGACTGAGGACGTGTCCTCATTTCCTGCAAGCACGGGGGAACTAAAGATCCGGAGTCGGAATCACTACTCTCGGAAGTTCGGTTCGTGGCAAACCAATTTGCTCTGAGCCGCTCCGCTTCGGTCAATCCCTGGAACGTCGTGCTAGTCGGTGAAGGGACGTAGCCGAGACGTCGATCTGCCTCCCGCTCCTGCTCGCTGAGATCTTTGCGTGGAGGGAGAAGACCACGTTCTCGAAGAGCAGCCTCTCGGTGTTCTTTAGAGACAAAGCTATTCGGGAGTGTTGGGGAGATGGGAATCGTGGCTCTGGAGAAACGGGGTGCTTGCGTGGGTGGTGCCATGACGGCGGGCAACGTCCGCGTCGATGGCCGGGATCGTAAACCCTGAGCGCTAGATTTGGAGGGGATGGAAATATTGAGCTTTGACGTTACACGTCGGATCAAGCTCAACTTGGCGGGGGATTGCAGAGCGATGACGGAATCACTGGGTCAACGATCAGAACTGATATTACGAACTTGACATGTATTATGTAGGCGGGGCAAGAAGCCATTCAAGATGGAAATAGTAGGGCACAAGATATTGAGTCACGAAATGAATGTGGGCCAAAAAGATGTGATGAGAACCAAGCGGTTACACTCACCTCGTAATGCCAGACTTTGAAGATGACTTGGATGGCTGCTCGGGATGACCGGTGTGAGGAGGCTTGTCCAAGGAGAAGGTTATGTGCGCAGTCTCCGTGAACTTCTCGTGGGTTCCGCGTGGGATCTTTCCGTTCTCTGGGATGCTCACGAGGTGTTCCCCTGGCTTGAATGGATTTTTGGGCACGGGGACATGAATGATATGATGGTCACGCTCATGCGAAGACTCGTCGCTGTCTTCTTCGCTCGATGAGGGAAGGGTCGGGACCGGATAGGAACGAGGACGAAAGCGACGGAAGGGATCGAAGCCGATGTTCGAAGACATGAGTGGGAACAGACAGACGCGGGGACGGGAGAGTGGGTGGATGGCCTGGGAAGAGGAGGGATATAAAAGTGGGGCCAACGTGACCCGAGACTACTGTGACCGAGTGGGGGGGGGAATAACCGAAAATCAAAGGGGGGAGGGGAGGGACGGACGGATTCTCGGGTTGTGAGGCGAGCGACTCGTAATCATTAAAGAGGAAAAAAAAAAAAAAAAAAAGTACTGGCGAATCCCATGAGGCTGACAAGAAGCAGGTTGAAGTGTTCTTCGTGTTCGCCGCTGGTGCTGTCGCCAGTGCAAGCATAGCTCATATCTGGATGGGCGTCTTCTTGCGGAAACGGAGCAGATGACATCTCACATTGTATCATTCGCTTGCTAATTCAGTCGACAGCCTTCGGACATTGCCTTGAAACTCGCTTGGCCATCATTTTGGGGTGGGCCTCTGAAACAGCGCCATTGAATCCATTTCGGAAGGGACCTCGTCGTCTCCTAGTGCTCTCAGAGAAGTGTCCAACCCATCAAAAGTCCCGGCGCTGACAGCCATCACATGCCAATGTCTCCGCGCCATCAATTCACCGTACGACCCACTCTTCTCTTTTGCACCGTTGTCAACTGGAAATCGAAACCAACGCGAATCTTGACAATCGCCTCCCAGATCCCCCTGAGTCCGGTGTGCCCTGCGTAGACAATTGACATGAATGCCCTGTTTCAATATTCGAGTGAGAGCACAGTAGCAAGTCGACGTGGCTGTCCACTATCATATTGCATGACCAACGTGTGATCAGCATGTATAGCACACAGACTCGGACCATGTCGCTGTTCAAACCATATACCCCGAGAACCACTGCAAAACCTGAACAGCCAGCAGCAGTCACCGAATTTGACATCTTAAAGGCATCACACAGGTGAAAGCTACACACACACCGGTCTGCACAGGCTGATTCGCCAGCTAGATTCCTCCGTGAGGACACGGAAACACAGGGCAGTGCGTCTTGGAACGACCAGCTCGCAAAAAAGTACTATGACACCCTCTATCGCGAATTCGCAATCTGCGATCTCAAGCACTACAAGTCCGGCAATGTACGTCGTTGTCTCAAACTGCAGCTAGTCTTACGCATGATTTCCCCAGTTTGCCCTTCGCTGGCGCACAGAATCAGAGGTCCTTGACGGAGTTGGAGAAACATCCTGTGCAAATACACGTTGTGAACACCATCGTTCATCTTCCCCCCTCGACCTCTCAACCCTTGAATTGCCTTTTGCTTATGAAGAGCACGGTGAGCAGAAGGAAGCGCTTGTCAAGGTTGTGCTATGCCCAAGATGCGTGCGCAGGTTGATGTGGAAACGAAGGCACGACAAGCGTGGCGATAAGGAAAAGGCGGTCGAGGATGGGCACATTATTGAGTCAAGGGGAGATCAAGAGCCGAGCGATCATCCAAACGGTCCCTTACAAGAAGATGCATTGGTCGAAGAGAGTTTGGGAGAGAGACGACGTCCAAGTTCGCGTTCGCGGTCTCCACAACGACGAGGAGAGCATCGAGGGCGCTCCGGGAAACTAACCCGGCCTAATTCTCGCCGCTAGCTCTTGTCGGATCCAAGTGTCCACTTGGTTCATCCATTTCTCAATTTTGTACTTGATTTCGGTCGTCGTTTATCTTAGCACAGCGGATTTCAAAGTCCGTTTATCGCTTGAGAGTTCAATTGACCGTCGTACGCGACGAGAATGAAGTTGTGCAAGTCGCAAGTGAACATCATTTGACTTGGTGTTGGTCAACCTCTCTCTCCATCAACATGACCGCCCCCGTCAAGGCCCCCGTGACGGCCGTGCAACCGGTGGACCGCCAGGACATTCATAAATCATGTCGCACAATCGAGACACTCTCAAGTGCTCTGCACGACTACTGCGAAGCCGCGAGTGCTTTCGCGGTGATACAGAAAAAGCTGTCAAAAGCCCTCAGGGATGCCGCAGGACTGAAAGCAAATGCTCCGTTTGCAGGCGAGTCCGTTCTCAGTGTAACTGTGTTGCCGGTCGTCTCCGGCTGACAAAATGTTGTTAGCCAATGCTTTCGGTGCGAGTTCCATCATTCTCGAGGTCCTGGCGGACGTCGACAACAAGTTTGCAAAGATAGCTGAGAAGGAATCCCATAGCGTCAGCTCGGAGATCAAGAAATGGTTCAAGAAATTAGCGGTCAGTGTTCTCTCTTGACTATCAGGAACTCGACTCCGATCCCCTGCAGAAAGAGGAAAAGGCGCACGATGAACGCATGAACGAGTCCAATGCTCGCATCAAGCAAGCTGGTAAATCATACTACTCCCCAGTTAGACATTCCTAATTGCTCTGCTCAAAAGGTCAGGCCTATGAAAAAAAGTCCAAGAAGGGGGCCAAGGATGTGGGCGAGGAACATGCTCGCTACATCAATCTGCTCAGTGTCATTGGTCCTGAGATGTCCCAGGAGAAATAGTGAGTCTTCGCTACGTCCTTCCAGACCTCGATGTGAGTGATCACCTCGATTCACCCAGCAACCATGCTGTAAATGTCACTCAACAGAGTACCTTGGTAACGTTTCATGTAGCCGCGAGTCTTTCTCGCATAGCAGATGCCGAATGGACTCGTACTTGTGAATGCATGCGCCGCATATCTCCTACAATCGGACCGCTTGGAGAATGGCGTTCGCTTTGCGAAGGAGCTTGGACGGGGTCTCTTCCCGATGACCTGCCGGAAGCGTCTTCTGAAACTTTCCCTACGCAGATGCCTATCACCCCCGCAGTTTCAGAGTGGGGACAGACTGGTCTTTCCACTCCGGTCCGTAGATTGCTCCCCGTCCCCCCTGTCACCAGCTATAGCCCAGGATCTACTCCCGCGGCAGCATCGCTCGATCCACCGCGTTCACCGTTCAGTGCGGCTACTCAGAATCAAGGTTCAATCAATTCGATCACCACGCTCTCTGCGTTTCCTTTCCCACCCACCCACTTCTCTCTGCCCCTGGCCATGAACGAGGCAGAATTACAACGGCAGCAAACCCAGCTCCAAACTCTCCAATTTATACATTCCCGCGCCGGCAGTCCTAATCATATTCAGACACACGGTGCCCTTGCCCCAGCTGCTCCTATTGTGACCAATTCTTCCAAACAGAAGGCAGCTACAGCCTTGCTGGAATCGTTTGCTCTAGATGTTTCCAAGTCTTCACACTCTTTACAGACGTCTCAGACTCCGTCAACGTCCCATCACTCCCCTCCAGACGCACTTGCCCCGGAAGTGACACCTAGACTCTCGCCCGAGTTTCCGGAGCCTATCAAGCCGATAGCGTCGGGAGGGGATTCGAAGAAGCAAAGACGTCCTTCCTTGATCGCTCGGGCGCCTCCGCCCTCAGATAAGACCATCCGACCAATACCACCATTCAAGAGGGCGGAACATTCTTCAACTGAGGAGGAATTTGGGGTCCACGGAAACAGCAGCCGAAACGCCATCAAAAGTCATAGCGTTGATGCTGCGAAGAAGAGTCTTGAACGTACGGACTCCACTCACAGCGCAGGAAGCAACGTCGCAGCCTTACGCAATAAATACACCCGAACGGTTAGTACTCTCCGGTTCCACTCTTTATCTAATTCACATTTTCCTTTTCTCAAAGGTTGAAACCCCGTCACAAGGACCGAAAGATATTCCACGGTTACCTATGAGTGTTTCTGAGATTGCATCTCGGTATCAACCAGTGGACGAACCCCTGTCCCCACGGCGAATAGCATCCCCTATCGTGGATCGTTTCCCCCCAGATACCCCTACACACACGTCCCCACGAGATTTGCCCATCGACGAGAACGAAGTACGAAGACGCAAGCAACGCGTCGAAGAGTTAGCCGAGCTTGAGCTCAAAGAGAAAGAGTACGAGCTCCGACAACGTGAACGCCAGCTCGATCAGCGTACCCGGGACTTTGAACGCGATCGGCTTCAATTCCTCCATTCCCGTCCTGAACTGGGGAATACGAATACCACTGATGGACCCAAAGGTCCGAGGAACACCAACAGCCCTTTCCAACACAAGCGCGGTTCCCGGAGCGTCACACACTTTAACGTCTCTTCGACAACGACAACGAGCAGTTCGGGCGTCTCGCCGTCGTCGTTGACGCGTCCGAGCACCTCACATTCGCCCTCGCGCTCGCCCGTCTTGCCGTTGAAAGATCACGCGCCGTTTTGTGGCTGCGATACGTGCTCGGTGAACAAGTACAAGACGACGGATGCGTCCCCATCGCCTCGTGACCTTCGTCCACCTGAGCCTCCTATCCTCCTTCGTCCCGAAAAGCCAAGAGGCTGGATCCGTCGATTGAGTATGCCATCGGTCAACGTGGCGTTCTCGCTTGATGCGAAGAAGAGCGCCAGCGCGCTCAGTCTGAAAGCAGGGCTACCCCTTCCGGCTGAGAACGGTCGACTTCGGAAGCCAAGTTTCGAGCAGGGCATTAGCAATCGTACTGTGACAGGAATCGGCCGTTGATGGGGATGGGCCGACCTCCTTTGGAATATCTATTTGGATTTGATGGTACCTTGGTCTCTCTCGCGCTCTCTGTTTATGGTTTTCGTCTACGTATGATACCCACCATCCTAGTTTTTTTGATTTAGTTACGACTATCACGATTTTTTTTTAACGAATGATGATGAATGACGTTCGCGTGGACACGGGCATATACCATCGGGGGTAACCAACCAAATGAGTCGGTATCGCCTAAACACCAAGAAAAAAAAATAATGCATAATCTCAGGCAGCAAACTCCTGCTCGATCGCACTCCTCGGATAACAACAATACCGTAGCATTCCGCATCGCCTCCATCCACAAGTTACCGCTTCTTTTTCTTCTTCTTGGCACCTTTTTTGGCTGCCTGGAACTCTTCTGGTTCGCCTTCCTCTGCCTGCGCATCGGTGGGATTGTCTGTCGTAGATTGCTCCGCGGTCGAAGAATGCGGCTCCCCTCCACCTCCGGAGGCCTGCTCGAGAACAGGAACGGGAGCGGGAACACGGACCAACGACTCGGACACCTGCGGCTCCGGCGCCCATCCCTCGGAACCAGCCGCGGGAGGCGGAACAGCGGTCGCTTCGGGCTCAGCCGTACCTTCCGCTGTGTGTCCTTCGACTGTACTACCCGCCGGTGGCTGTTGCCCTTCCGTGGGAGGAGTGTCACCCAACGATTCCAACGAACCGAGTTCGATCTCCTTTTGCTCGCTGCCACCACCGCCACCAAAAATAGCGGGGAGGCCAAAGCCCCTAGACAGGGACGACGCCTTTGGCAGGGACCAGTCCGAGGCCTTGGAACCAAACGAGAAGGACGACTTGTTGACGACGGAATGGGTTTCTGTGGTCGCTTGAGCACTTGCAGCGTTGGTCACCGTCCCCCATGAATCCAAATCCTGTACCTGCCCGCCGTCGGCGTTGGCTATCGTCCCCCATGAATTCAAATCCAGTGTCTGCTCGCCATCGGCTTGAGCACTGCCAGCGTTGGTCATCCCCCATGAATCCCAGCCCTGTGCCTGCCCGCCGTCGGCTTGTGCGGCGGGGGCGGAAGTGTCAGAGAGACCGAATCCGTCGAATACGCCAGTGGTTGTCGTCTCCTTGACCTCCACGCTCTCAAACGTCTCTTGAATCGCTGATGTTTCGACGGTCCCTTCTACCCTCGTTTCAACGACCTTTGCGGCGGCACCCATCTCTCCGTGCGTCTCGGAGATGAGTTGATCGAGTGGGACCGTATCAGCTGGGGTGTGTTCGGGGCCCGGATCTTCAGGCTTGACGACGTCTTGCAACTGAGGTACTTTTAGGGCCAGTCCTCCAGAAACGCCAAACTCGAATAGTTCCTGGCGCCCTTCCGCAGGCGGGTCCGCGAGGGATGCGTTTTGAGCCTCTCCCAAGGCTGGGGTAGTCGGTTCAGGATCCCGAGGCGTAAACTTGGACGATCCAGTGGGCGGGAATTCGTTTCGAGGCGTCGTTGGGCCCACGGATCGCGCTGACGGTGGCAAAGGAGACGCAGCGGGGGTAACGGCCTTGGACTGGGATCCCCAGACAGAGGTAAGCGTCTGAGCGAGATGTCCTGGACTCTTGCCGACCGTTGTGTCGGCGAAGTCGATGGGTGAGTTTGGTTTGCTCGTGTTCTTGGTCTTCGCTTTTCCTTTGCTCTTTGGCAGGGGCAGGGTAGCAGCCCCAATCCTCTCCCGCTCGGCTTGTTCTCTCTCGATCCTCTCTCTCTCGGCAATTTCTCTCTCGATTCTCTCTCTCTCGTCTCTCTCTCTCTCAATCCTCTCTCTTTCGGCAATTTCTCTCTCGACCCTCTCTCTCTCGACAATTTCTCTCTCAATCCGCTCTCTTTCGGCAGTTTCTCTCTCAATCCTCTCCCTTTCAGCCCTCCCCACGGCCTTCTCGCGGTCGCGGTCGGCTCTCTCTCTCTCAATCCTCTCCCTTTCAGCCCTCTCCCTCTCAGCCTTCTCGCGGTCGCGGTCGACTCTCTCTCTCTCGAGCCTCTCTCTTTCAGCCACTATCCTCTCCCTCTCAGCCCTGTCTCTTTCCACCGCTGTTCGTTCTCTCTCAGCCGCATCCCTAGCTCGTTTCTCCTTCTCCGATTCCGTGCGCGACTTGGAGGAGGTGTACACACTCGAGAGTTTTGAAGCAGTAGAGGTCTTGGTAACAGATGAGGACATGCGCGAAGCAGAGCTGGAGATGGTGCGTTCGCGCTCAACCTCCCGCGTGCGTTCCGTGTAGGTGGCCTGTTGCTGCTGTTGGAGCTGCGCTTGCGCTTGCGGTGCCGATGGTGCTGGGGCTGGTGGTTGCGGCTGCGGTGCTGGTGACAGTTGGGATTGGGATTGGAATTGGGACTGATGATAGGCCTGAGATCGAGAGAGCGTGGACTGGGATGTAGAGACAGAACGACTGTGACTAGTCGCATCCAGGAACACTGCATCGAGCCGACCCGACCCCTGTGGAGTCTTGGCCCCCGATCCGATGGAGTCTTGAGAATGGGTGCGAGAGGGAGCAACAGACGCGGGACGAGATGGGGCCCGCGATGCGGAGCGTGAGGGGCCAAAGTCGTCCTCGGAGTAAGTATCGGTTTCGTCTTCATCAGCACGATGACCACTTTCGCTGTACACGATGGATGCAGGGCCGCTGTGGAAAAAAAAAAAGCGTCAGTCCGAAGGGGGGAAATTCGCCACGTGGCAACGGAAAACGTACTACTTGGTCCTTCCCTGCAGGACGGAACATGATCAATAGTGTTTCATGCAATGTGGGTACAAAATACGAACGTTGTCATTCCATTTTATCCGTGCCCTGAATTCGGTCAACCCGAAATGGATCTCGACGCTGAAGACGATGGTCCAGTAAGTCTTGCCATTTCTCCCTGCCTTTGGTTCCGCGCTTCCGCTGAGCGGTGATAAATCCGCACGGACAACGCAGAGAGTCGAGAATTCCTCTGAAGGGGTAAAAAGTCAGCCAAAGGACAGTCAACATCCGTATAGAAAAATACCATGATGCCGAAGGATCCACGGAGGAATCGTATCACCGCCGCGGTAGCACCACACCTCCACTTCAAACACAGAGAGAGTGGATAGATTGGTCAACTCGGTACAGTATTTACGTGTGAAGACGGTCGATTCTTTCACTTTCACACTCTGCAATGGACGGTAAATAGGGGGGGGAGGAAGCGATGCAATCGAAGACACCCTACTCTGGCGAGAATGCAATCAAACGCGTCTGGGAGAAGCTGGGGACCAGAAGGGAGTTCGCAGAGTCTTCCCCTTCGAGCCGCGTGTTCAGGATCATTAGGATCAAACTCCCGCAGATATTCCACGCCATACATGAACCTGGACACCCTGGCCGATACGTGGTGATCACAGTAGAAGCCAAGGGCTCCGTCTGCTACAGCCTTGGACCTAAAATGGAAAGCTATTAAGCACCACGTTCATCGATCAGGACGCGAGAACCAATGGGAGGGATTCACGTTTGATTGTCCGGTCGGCTAACAGTGATCTTCATGGGCGCAAGGTGGTCTTGGAGTTGAGTAAAGAGCCAAGGGCTAGCAGCGAATCCTCCCACCAACCACACGGACTGGCAAAATTGAAGGCGTGTAGCTCCACTCAGCACATGGAAGTACCTACTTTGATCATGCCCTGGGAGGCCACCACCTGAGCTTTAATTGACGTTACGGCGGCTTGGATAGACGGCTCAAATAGCTCTGCTACCTCCGGACTAAGTTACTGTGAGTTGAGAAACCCACAGTGGGAAGGGAGTGGCATACCCCGTGAGCTTGAGAGATCCACCGCGTATACCTACAGATAGATCCTTGTCGAGTGGGGAACCAAAGGGGACCCATTGGATTTCATTTTTGTCACGGAACAATCGCTTGGTCGTCTCATCAAACCGCTTGGTAATGTGGTCAATAGAGTCGGGAGTTCCGTATTTGGAGGTCTTGAGTTTCTCTGGCTGGGAGTGAGCCTCGTCGAAAGTTATAATAGGGTCGACATACCAGCCAAGAACTCTCTTGCTCTCCGACTCACAAAGACCGATCCTGCGAATATGCCTGTCAAGCCCAATTTAGTCATATACATAGCGATTCTCAGCATGCGGATGACTGACAATCCGGTGGTGCAATTTCCTCGATGACTAGGGGATTTGTGCCGCGCACTGCATAGGAACTGATATCGAGTGTGCCACCGCCTGCGTCCGCAACCAGGAAACCGTGCCTGGATGGATTCTAGGGCAAAGGGTTAATGAAGGGATTCCAAGACGAAGCCACATACGGAGAGAACATCTGCGGCGAGTCCGCTCTGAACGCACGCGTGAAGACTCGCTTCGCCTTCCGTGACGAACCGGATCCGCGCACGGCCTTCGTCCGTGTCCGGGATCAAACCGCCGTAGACCGCAGCACGACGCATCCTAGTTTGCTGCGCACCCTCCCAGCCATTTGGGTGGCTCAGAACGAATTCGATGGTATATTCGACGGCTTGCCACAAGGCTTTGCCGTTTGCATGGGTATCGATGATGAAGTTGCGCGAGCAGTGAAACAGGTAGCGCAGAAAGTCGCCAAATACGTCGACGGCAGTCTTATGGCGTGGAAGGAGACTGAGACGCATTCCGTTCATGTTGAGTTTCATGGACTTGGGCCGCAGACGAAGCTTAAATCTGTGCAAGAGGTCGATGACGGATGGGATCTGAGATATGTAAAGATGAGATGTGACATACAATTCTGCTTTGATCCAACCATCGTCTTCTGCTTGGGAGATGATCGACGCGTTGTCTGCTTCTGCACCAGCACACATAACGTTGCCTTCCCTGTCATAATAGAGGACGGATGGGATCTTGCTATTCCCTACAACGTGCTCCTGGCCAGGAAATCTGCCCTGGGTGATGGGCGAAGAGAGGAGAGAGAGAGGGAGGGGACATACCGAGTGACGCCATAAATCTTGGGTATCTCGCCAGGTTCGAGGATTGCATAGGACACGCCACTAAAGGTGGTTCCGACATCGAGCGCGATGACGAGCGAGCGCGTAGCCCCACTGTAGGGCTTGCGCATGTCAGAGGCGGACTTGATCATGATGGGGCATAACAAGATCGTCAATGGGGAGATCTGAGTACACGAGGATGGCGGTGGAGTACGGATCGAAGCGTGAGGAGAGCAGTACAAAAAAAGGGCAATGAGGCGGCCTCGAGGCAGAGACGATACACGCAAGCCCTCCAATTTAAGTCCCTTCTGGCCCTTAAATCTCCCCAGCCTCGCTAACAAATAATCGCTCTAATCAGTGATTATCTGAGTTTTATCCGTCCAGGCTGCAGCAATGCTCCCTGTCGCCAACTTTCATCTCAGAGACCTCTTCGAGACCACCGTCGAGTTCTTCTCCCTCCGTAGCCCTGCCCTCCACTTCCGCTCCCTCAGCAGCAGCACCGACGACTCCGACTCTGACCACGAGCACATCCCCCTCACCCCACGGGACCTCTCCCCAGCTCTCGATCCCGTCGACAGTCTCCAGAAGGAGTGCGCTGACCCCCGTGTCAGGTTGCATGCTGCCGAGCGTACCCACTGTCCTCGTGCATGTTCTTGTCGTTCCATCGGTGCCTCCGCTACAGCCTGCACTCTCTACACTATGCGACGCGAACATGACACCGCCAAATCCGAACTCCACCGTTCTCAAGTCGAACTCGCTCGGTTGGAAGAGCGATGCAAGCTGCTCGAGAAGACCCTCAAGGACACCAGAGAGATGCTAAGAACACGAGAGGTCGAGGTCGAGTCGTTGAGGAAGGAGAGGGATAAGCTCATCACGGACCGCCATTCCAAGGAGCGCCTGTCCTCTGTGACTCTTGCCAGATGCCGTAGCCAAGACATAATGCGCCGTCGTTCCAACTCCACACAGTCTTTACTCTCCCAGCAGATTCGGCTCAGCGCAGACTGGTCTGACCACTACGATGTCGAGACCACCTCTCAGGCCAACGGCAGTCAGCGCCGTGCCAGTGACGTCCTCGCCGACAACATGTCCACCGTCTCAGAAGAGGAGCGTGCACAGGCAAAAAGCATGGAGATTTTCCTCACCAAGACCGACCTATGGTCGGGTGCGCAGGTCATCCAAGCTGTTCAGGATCTCAATTCTGAGATTCTGCAATTCGCCGCCTCTGCTGTCGAGCTTTGTACTTTTTCAGCGCGGCGTCCGACTCAGGCCAAGATCTCGCAGACCCAAAACGACGTCGCGTTGCGATTGGGCTCATCTCTCACACGGGCCCTCTTTACTCGCGACCATTCCCAGGATCCGATGTTGGTGCAAATTGCTTTGCAGGGCTGTATCTCATACTGCATCGCTCGGGCCCTTTCATCATTCTGCATTGGTTACCAATCAAAAGCCAACATTACGCTGACTCAACTTTATACCCACATGTTCCAGTCCGGTGCGTGATTCCATTTTGTTTACTCCACCCTTCCGTAATTCATATAGCGCTCCATCATTAGAGCCACAGCCGATATCATCCCGGTGGAGAGCTTTGGCGCACAAGCATATCCACGGGCTCCACCCTGAGTTGGGCGACTACGCTGTGAACGAGATGACGGAGACGATCTTCCGTTGGTCGTTCGATCTCTTCCTCATCTGCGGGAGCACCAGCCCACAGTCCAATCTGTCATCCCGGGAGGCGTTTCGTACCCGCTTCGGATCCCAAGTCAAGTGTATTTCTAAATCCGCTTGCAGGATAGCAAAGATCATCAGAGAGGAGATCATGTCGACGAACTTTGAGGTCGTGGGAGCAGACAGCGGTCGGACATTTGATGCCCAGGAGATGGTGGATGCGTTTGAGGACTATGAGACGTCCAAGGGTACGGTGCTTTGTACGACCGAGCTGGGCCTCCGATGCTCGACGTGCAAAGCAACTGCGGACCCCTTGGCATTGCGGGAAGAGAATACCGAGCGGCGGCTACTACTTCGGCCGAAAGTCATCCTGGAGTCGGCGGTGGATATGCTCGATCAACGGTGATCCGTATCCTCGACCAACGTCATGCCCCGGTAAAATTCGAAAAAAGCACCTCATCCAACGCTTGTCATATTAATATCTAGCCCGCATCGACACGCCATTCTATTCCGCTATCATTGTACTTTATCACGCCACGCCATGGACATTCCATCATGCCAACTCTATCATTTGTTGCCTTAAAGTATTGGGTTTTGTCGGATGTTACTAGGTTTTGTGTTGTTCCTAAACACCATGTACTGGACATCCTCCTAGTGTATTCCCCGCTGACGCGAATTTCTTGGGAAAAAGTGTTCTGCTCGCAATCAGTCCTCTAGACCGGTCGAACGTGTTTAATTGAAGTCGCGAATGGGGGGTGCGCCTCAGAAAAGTGCATCGTACGACCAGAGGGGGATTGAAAGAACCAGTCCAGAGCTGTGCCAATCGCCTCCGACGCGTGCCAGTATACAGGAGGCGTTACGGACCCAGGACCCTGTACGTGGGTTGAATGCTAAGCGCAGAGGTACACACTGTACTATGCGTGGTGTACGTGTGCCGCAACGAACGGACGAAGCCTCGGGACAGGGCTTGCTGTGGGCTCGAGGGCGCACGCGGAAACGACGTGTGTGAATGCTTCGCCTTCGGACTCATTGGAACGTGGTCTGGCGCCATTCGTGCCTCATGAGGGCCTCACCGGCGCAGACGTCGCATTTCCAGGTTCGCCATCGCGATGATCCGAATTCCTTGTAGACCATCGCAGTGATAGACCTTATAGCTTACCTAAACCTAGACTTAGTTAGACATAGACCGTACGGATTACAATGGTCCGGAATGTATCCGAGCCAGCACGCTTGTAACTTGCAGCGATTCTGATGAGTTCGCCATGACTGTAGCCGGTTAGTTGATGGTTATGATTGATATTGTACGGCGGCATGGTGGTATTGGTATTCAGTCATACGCATACAACATATCAAGACATTGGCGTAATCTACACAACAGGCGGCTTGGTGTCATGGGCGAAGGTGTAGGTCGAACCGCACTTGCCACAGTAGTACTGACGGTATTTGTGGAAGGTTAACTACGAACCAAGAGGAATTGAATAAATGTGAAACAAGGAATATCAGGAGCACGTACAAAGACACCAGCACCGCACTCGGCAGAGGGGCACTCTCACGGCGGAGACACTTGATCGTTCCATCCGAGTCTGCCTTATAGTACTTGAGGATGGACATTTTGACCTTCTTGGGCTTGTCCTTAATCATCCTGGGAGTCTACATTACCCACTCTTACTTGAGTATCAGAATGAGCGATCGGCTGGCGACATGCAGCTGACGTTGTAGGTCTTCTTGCGCTTCTTGGCACCACCACGAAGGCGGAGCACCAAATGGAGGGTAGACTCTTTTTGGATGTTGTAGTCGCTGAGGCGGCCGTCTTCCAGTTGCTTGCCGGCAAAGATCAAGCGCTGATAGTCGAGGGGAGTCCTACGCGACCATGAGATGAGATGGATCGAATGAAAGAAAGAGCGACATACCCTTCCTTTTCTTCAATCTTGGCCTTGACACTATCGATGGTGTCAGATGGCTCGACCTCGATGGTGATAGTTTTGCCCGCAACGCTGCATTTCGTTGGTCAAATACATATGGCAACGACATCGGAGAATGGTGAACCTACGTCTTGACGAAAATCTGCATCTTTTCAGATGGCATTATCTGTCCAACGAACTAAACGGTAGGGAGTAAATTGTGGCAGTCGTTGTAGTTTATCTGCACCTTTTACAGTATCTAGCAACTTAACTTATAGCTACAGCTATGGAAATATATCACTTGTCAAAAAAAAAAAACAAGGAATATCAAGAGCACGTAAAAAGACACCCGCACCGCACTGCTCGGCCTGAGCAGAGGGGCACTCGTGGCGGAGACACTTGATCTTTCCATCCGAGTCAACCCTGTAGTACTTGAGGATGGACCACCACGAAGGCGAAGCACCAAGTGGAGGGTAGAATTATTTTGAATGTCGTAGTCGCTGAGGCGGCCGTCCTCCAGTTGCTTGCCGGCAAAGATCAAGCGCAGCTGGTAGGAGGGAATCCTGCGCGACCACGAGATGGATCGAATGAAAGAAAGAGCGACATACCCTTCCTTTTCTTCAATCTTGGCCTTAACACTATCGACGGTGTCAGATGACTCGGCCTCGATGGTGATGACTTTGCCCCCAAGGCTGCATTTTACGATACATATGGTGACAGCTAATCGGAGAATAGTGAACCTACGTCTTGATCTCCATCTTTTCAGATGCCTTTGTCTGTCCAACGAACTAGACGGTAGAGTCGTCGACAAAGTAAATTGTGGCAGTCGTCGTAGTTTTTCTGCACCTTCATAATGTACGGTAGTTAACTTAGCAACTTTTAGAGCTACAACATAATATTATCCTTTTCGGGAAATTTCCCGTCAGTCGGAAATGCAAATTATTTACTGATGCCGTGACCCTCCAATAGCTTGACCCCAATCCATGAGCATGAAAAAGGGTAATCAAGGCCCGAGCCTGCCTAAATCCATCTTGGAAAATATCGATCGTCAGGACGCCTCTGGTGTGTGTACAGTCAATCAGTCCCTCGTTCCTTCACACACGACTCATTCAGAGTCAAGGTAACTCACATTGCAACAAGGGAAAAAGTTCTCGCAAGGACACTCGTAAGCAAGAGAGGCTAGATCGCAAAAAACGCAGGGCAGACCATTTCTCGACCAGAGCCGTCGCTGTAAAACGCAGGTCCGAGGAGGAGCACGCCGATGTCCCTGGCTCCAAACGGAAGAAGACGGTCCATTTCGCAGATAAAGTCAATAGCTCGAGCCCTCCTGAGACCCACAAGATGCGGTTCCGCTGTCCGCCCGAGCGTTTTGATGCGCGTGCATTGACAAAAACTAAACTGAAGCTTACAGCACTTGAGAAGCTCGCTTCCAGGTCGACCCGCACCGCTCCAAAAGTTGCATCCCGTATCCCTCGGACTCGGGAAGAGGCAGAAGAAGACGCATATATCGCGCATCTAGAAGCCCAGCTAGGATATTCAAATGGGGCTAAGCGCAAGAAAGGGGACGAGGGCGATGGGCTGGATGGTCGGTACATGCACTTGCAATGTGGACACGGATATATTGAACCGTGCACTCAGAGTTGCTCGACTTTGCTAATGGGCTCGAGGTCTCCCTCCTGGATGTCCCTGGCCACTCTGACGCCAATTCCGAACGGGACTCTTCAGAAGACTTGGACACTTGGAATATGCCACACGGCGAGGAGTCTTTCGAGGTGGATGAAGCATCAGACAACCCCACCAAATGTAGCCCGTCGGACGATGACAAATCCGAGGCTGAAGAGTTGGACGGTAGCAATGAATGGACTGGTTTTGGCACGAGTGACGACGAGCTATCCCAGCACGATCAGGCTACCAATGATACGGACATCAAAGAGTCCGAGACACGACCGTCGGGTATGCACTGCATCGCGGGTCAGTGCAATGGTGATAACACATCTACAGGACGATACATCCCGCCTGGTTTGAGGAAGGAACCCAAAGAAAGTGAAGGAGAGGATATCATAAAGCTCACCCGTCAGCTCAAAGGCCTGATCAACCGGTAAGTCGGGTGCGCAAATCTATGTCGTGCTTATCCCATTTTACGGTGTACAGAATGAGCGAGCAAAACATGTCAACTGTGCTAGACGCTACAGAGGAGGTGTATCGCAACCATCGCCGGCACGGTCAGCATTTGCTTCGCAGAGCTATGCCCTGCTGACAGCCGTATAGACGTAACATCTACTTTGACTACCTTGATGATCGATGGCATATCTTCTCATTCGATCCTCCTTGATTCGTTCGTCGTCTTACATGCAGCTTTTATCTGTAGCCTGCACAGATTGATTGGCGTCGAGTTTGGTATGAATGGTCTCTGCTGAAATATCCGCGTACTAATTATAGCTTTTTACCGTCTCAGCCGCCTTTATTGTTCAGAATATCGTATCGGCCTACGAAAGACATCTTCGAAATTACGAATCTGATGTTCCCGATGTCATCACCCAATCCGAAGAGCGGGGGAAGGAATGTTCTAATCTCATCGTCCTCTTGTCGGAGCTATACAATTTTCAAGTGATCTCTTGCATTCTCTTGTACGACATCATCAAAGATCTACTTGCCAAAACGCTCTCTGAGTTCCGAGTCGAGCTATTGTTGAAAATTCTGCGCAGTGAGTATGAATGTTGAGTCCTCCTCTTCATTTGTTCATGTCGACAGATTCCGGGCAGCAACTTCGGCAAGACGATCCCTCAGCACTGAAGGATATCGTTACACTAGCACAATCGAGCATCGCAAATCAAAGGGATAGCTTGAGGTGATCTCTCATTTCTACCATCGACTATCACTCTTTGACACGACCCACCAGTTCGCGCACCAAGTTTATGATCGAGACGCTCACGAATCTTAAGAACAACAAGATCAAGAAAAGTGCGACACAACATCAGGGGGGCGATGCCGTCGAGCGTATGAAGAAATTCTTGTCGGGCCTCGGCAAAAAGCGTCATGGTGAGCCACATTGTAACCATACTTCTCTCGAAAAATAATGTGAACTTGTTACTAGTACAGGCGCACGATGCGCTCCGAGTATCGTTGAGTGACCTACGTGCTGCAGAAACAAAGGGAAAATGGTGGCTAGTCGGTGCCGCATGGGGAGGCGACCCTCTCGTCGACCAGCAGCGTGATACCTCCGCAAAGCCACACGAGATCAACGCAGAAGACATCAATAACACGGCTCTCGTGAAACTCGCACGCAAACAAGGGATGAATACAGATATTCGGCGGAGCATCTTTGTCGTTTTGATGAGCAGCGACGTACGCGGGTACCCCTCACTAATGCTGGGTGATCCTTTCTAAAATCCAACTTTTGCTAGGACTATCTGGATGCTTGCGAGCGATTGACACAACTCAGCCTGTCGGAGGTGCAACAACGCGAGATCGTCCGTGTAATCCTCCACTGCTGTGGTAACGTGCGTTGCCTCGGTCCCTCTCTCTACTTTGCACACGAATGCCAAGTATCGTACTCTAGGAAAAGTCGTATAACCCATACTACGCCCTCGTTTGTCAGTACCTCTGTCAAAGGTCGCACGCCTATAAAATTACGCTCCAATTCTGCCTGTGGGACTTCCTCCGGAACCTGGGCGAAACGAGCGTGGGTGGTGCAGAGGTCATCAAGAACTTCAAAGACGGTGACGGTCGGTTTGAGCTCAAGGCCATCTCCTCATCGCGGATGAAGAATATGGCCAAGGCATATGGGTGGTGGATTGCAAAAGACTGCTGTTCCATCACTATTTTGAAGGTGAGCTTGCAGTCGATGGGTCATTCCTGAGAACCTGTTTTTTTTTTTTGCTAACCCATCTTACGCGCAGCCCGTCGACTTTACGGTGCTCAAACCACGGACGCAGAAATTCCTCCGAGAGCTCTTTGTACAGATATTTGTTACGAGTCAAGCGTCGGTGCCGGTGCTGACAGACGACGCCAACGAACAAATGTCGCGCAGTCGAAGGACGGTCGAAGACATCTTCGTTAAGGCGACCAAAATTGAAAACTTGGGTCTTGGACTGATATTTTTTCTCTCGAATGCGTTCAGAGGAGAAGAGGGATTACTCGGATGGGCGAGTGCGCTAGCAAAGGAGACGCTGCAGACGAGGATGAACGAGATTCCGAGGCTATGACATTTGTGCTCTGGGTAGATTATCAAAAGCGATGTATCTCGACCTCGACCCGATCGGCAAGTGCTCTCTGGAATGTGGTTTCAACCGAGAGACACCGACTGCTTTTGGAATGCAACCGTTGCGTACGAACTCCCACTTTTCCCTCCAAAAGTGAACTTTTTGTATGGGACGCTTCCCCTTGATGAAGTGAGACGTTCCAAGGCTGTGGCAAGCAATGGTTGTACTCACGTGTATTCAAGGCTGCTCCCCTGTGTTGCAATCTTCTGTGTTAATTCGTCCTCCGTAAAGTTACACGCTGCGTGGGCAGGTAAATTTGTGGACGAACAACAATCAGGGATGCCCACAAGTGGTAAGGAAATAACCTCCTGGTTTCAGCAACTTCAAAACTCGCGGAATATACCTCTCAAGCGGCGTAATTCCTTGCTCATCCTTGTCCATGAGAGAAATAGCGTCATAGGTACCCTTGTCCAAGATGAGGTCCCAAATCCCGTCGCTGGTACGCTCCTGACTAGGCGCAGGGATCGGTGACTCTGGATCCAGAAAGTCACATACTACAAAAGTAACGTCTCCGTAGGTGTGCTCCTCCTCCTCCTTGTCCTCGTCCCGTTGTTTGGCGATGGCGATAGACAAGTTCACAGAGCCTTGGCTGTAATCGATGCCCGTCAATCGCGACGCATCGTAACCGGCTTCAACCATGGCAAAGAGAAGATGTCCGTTTCCCGTGCCTACGTCGAGAACATTGGGACACGCCGTCGAGGGAACGTGCGTCGAAGCCCACTTGACCATGTTCACCACGGGCTCCTCGCCAAACCTGATGGATGGCATGGGAGGAACAGTGAAAAGGGGACGAGGATCCGGGTAGGACGTACCACACCTCGCCTTCGAGTCCGCTTTCGTAAAAGTTAGCGAGTTCGTCCGAGTAACGTTCATCCCAGCTGTTTGGAGGGCGTGGTTATGGCTCGAGGTTGTGGTACAGGTAAACGAGACACTTCACTGATCCTTCGTTCCGAGTAGCGAGGAGTCGAACTCCACCGTGTTCATCGTGCACGTTCAGGTCGATGGTGAAGAGATGAATATGGTGACGAGGGCTGAACGTCAGGATCAAGATTAGTCAGCAGCCACAGATATTGAGAATGGTCGTCGGATCGTTGTGAGCTCAATGGAAAGGAGACCTAAGACAAGTGAGTCAAAGTGACCCTAGTGAGTGGCGAGTAGTATTCTAAAGTAATAGTGGGTGATAATGCTGTATGGTACATGACTAAAACGTTGAAGAGCGACTGAGTGACGCAAAGACGACTCTGAAGTTACACTGGCTACTCACCTAAATGAAAGATATAATGCAATGTCATCGTTTCCCGTCAGTCTTCTCGAGCAAATCTTTTGCCTCGTTGATTTTACTCGCGAGGTAAGGCGAACCGCCTCGGTCGGGATGGTTGGCCAACATAATTTGACGGTGAGCATCCTTGAGTCTGTTGCGGAGCATAGGCCCATCTCTACGGACAAACAGGAACGAGAAATCAAGATATGACCAGACGAAGGATGGGGGAACGACGCACTTTAAGCCGAGAATTGCAATGGCCTCCTTGCGGTCCATTTTGGCTTTGAACCCTCCCCTCGCCCATTGATCTGCTGCTCCTTTTCCAATAACACCACTTCGAATGAGGTGTCTGCCTACTAGTGCGACCGTTACTGCACCGAGACCGACAATGACGGGAGTGGTCATGTTCTCGAGTCTGACTGAGTGACTGGGTAGTTGAGCTTGGCTGTTACAAGTCCCGCTGGCACGTGACTCTCGAGAAGACACTGAGCACCGTGACTTCCTCGAGTTACTTTGTAACTTTATGCTTTGTGTGTTGAACGGATTTCTAGACAGCGTCTCCATATCGACCTCGTAATGCCGGCGTCACACATTGTGCGACTCCTTCGCTACGAGACAATCACAGCTAGTTCTATTAATATGGTCCAACTGACTCACTTTCAGTTGCTTGCTGTGCCATGATTACCCTGACGCCCTTCTTTATTCAAAGAAGTACAGGCTAAGCTTCCGTTATCTCTGGATGCAATAAGAGAGAGGCGTCGTGCGCGTCAGCACATCGTATCGTCTCCCAAGTCTCACCCATCGTCGTTTGCATGTCGTTGACAATCCCTCAGAATCTATTCTTGAACGATTCCACGGTTATCTCAGTTGTTAAATGCAACGACGATGCCGTAGTCGAGCACCACCTTCAACCTTTGTTGGATGCTACCACCCGCGTTCTCGGCATTGCCGCCACCTACGGCAAACAGTCTCAGCTCTCTTCAATCGCTTTCTCCACGCTTTCACGAGTACTCGTCGTGGACATACCTGCACGCCACATTCCTCAGCCCAAACGCGCCGCGAAGCAACGACGCGTTGCCAGAAGCAGGAGTCTTATCCAAGACCGTCTTCTTCTCAACCCGGAATTTCATAAGTATACGTTTAGGATGGACCAACTCGCAGTCGCCTTGTTTCTGGACCTGTCGATCCGCATTAACAATGCTGTAGACGTGCTGTCAGTGACCCCCAATGATAGTAGGCAATCTCTGCAAGCTTTGATGAATGCAATGGGTGGCGAAATGAAATTGCGTAGGGAGAACGTACAGTCGCTATTTTTCGACACTCCAGAGTCGTCGACGGTTGACGCCGCGGTCAAAGTGGCGCTCAAGGCATGGGCTGCTTGTCGAGCGGCGACCCTTCCTCATATGTCTCCGCGCTTTGCATCTCTCCCTAGGATCGATACGATGGCCTTCCCGAAAGCGGTATGGAGTCTGACTCCTCTCTGCATTGCCATTTTAACGCACCGCGAAAATCTAGCATTTGGCCGCCATAGCGAGCATTTCCCGACACGCAGACCGTTTGGAAATCTTGAAACCAAACACTGTCAAAAACGATGTGAAGGATCAATTCACTGTGAAGAAAGGTGCTCTCAACCTCTCCTGTGATCGTTTCCCCACTCGCATCAAAAAATCAAGAAATCAGGTTTGTCGACGCTCTACTTAATATGGGCAGCTCAATGTGAACGTTACACAGGTCATTCAAATTGAAATGAAGGATGAAGAAACCACGAGCCAGGTAACTGGTCGAGCTCGCAAAGTTAATGGGCGGAGCGTCCGTATCAGTGTCAATGGACCTGTTCAAGGCAACAAGATCCTCTCCGTCACAACCGTCGGGAAGGACAACCCCACGTATGCCGAGTCTACTCGCGATGACATCGTGCTCGAGACCCTGCAACGTAAGACGAATATCCTCTCAAACCCCTTCTTCCAGGCGTTATGGCTTCCGAAGGAACGACTGGTGTGGCCTGAGTACAAGGGGCAGAGGGGAGCACTCCATGTGCATTTCCCCCGCGTGCTTAATACTTCTCAGCGCGTAGCTGTCCAGAGGATACTGTCGGATAAGGACGATGATCGAATTGTCGTGATTCAAGGTCCTCCCGGAACGGGTAAAACGACGGTTATTGCTGCCTCTGTGACAAGCCACGACTACGCCAGTTCTAATCAGGGTATTTGGGTTGCTGCCCAGTCTAACGTCGCAGTCAAAAACATCGCGGAAAAGTTCATCAAAGAGGGTTTT
This sequence comes from Caloboletus firmus, assembly GCA_038094755.1. NCBI lineage: Eukaryota > Fungi > Basidiomycota > Agaricomycetes > Boletales > Boletaceae > Caloboletus > Caloboletus firmus. The sequence goes on along the minus strand of JBBPUO010000010.1, from coordinate 108,335 downwards.
CGTAAGTTTAAGCTTCTTGTGTCCAAGGACTTTCACTATGATTGGTGTGTCGATACGCCTTGCGTCGACTCTTGTTCTGAAATAGCATAGGCACGAGCATCTCTACGAAGAACTGGAACCCTGCCTTATTCGATCGGATAAATTCAAACAGTCCATCGTCGATGCCAGCAGGCAACTGCTTGATTGTAAAATATTCCTGTGCACACTGAGCATGTTCTCCAATCCCGAGATCAATGCGTTCCTCCGTGTCTGCCCAGCCGAGATGATAATATTGGATGAAGCTAGCCAAATTGAATGCGGGAACTATCTCCCCATTTTCCATCTCTTCCACTCTACACTATCAAAGCTAGTCTTCATCGGCGATGACAAACAATGTGACCTCTCTCCACTAGCACCCATGTTGTCGCTGATGTCTATCTTAGTGCCGCCCTATGGTCAAGAAGACATACCGGATCTTGGCAGCGTTTTCGAGTTTCCGCATCTTCGGAAACAAGCGTCGTTCCTTGACAAGCAATGTTTGTAACCCACTTTCATCTTCTTGCTTTTGTGTTGATGACAATGTCTAGATCGCATGCCTCATGTAGTTGGCACCTTCATTTCTCGGAGCGTCTACGGCGGAAAACTCCGCACCGAGCATGAGTTCACGAGCTCCAAAGCATGTCTCTTTATCGATGTGAACAAAGGTCGAGAAGCTAAAATGGGTCATAGTTGGATCGTAAGACAAGCATTTTTCAACGCTTCATCGGTTTTCTGACACTTGTAACAAGAACCGTGAAGAAGCTCGTGTCGTCGCGAAGCTCGTTCGGCTATACGAATCGAAACGCATGTCATTCCGCATCATCACTCCTTACGATGGCCAGAGGTCTCACATAGAGAACCTGCTCAAATCAGAGAAGTTACCGTGGGAGGACAAAGTCTTCAACGTCGATTCGTTCCAAGGTTCGTTCCCAAGAACAAGTATCGTCGACAGAGAGTGACTTTTTATTCCCAGGAAACGAAGATAACCACATCATCATCTCCGTTGTTCGCTCGCACAAGCCGGGGTTCCTCAGGAATCAGCGTCGCACGAACGTGATGTTGACGCGCTGTAAACAAAGCATGGTCGTCTGCTCGAGTCGAGCCTTTCTCGTTGGTGCTGCGTCTAAGACGCTCGTAGGCAAGCTGGCCGCCTCTCTCGATGAAGAGAACTGGATAAACGGACATGACATCCTTTGCAATAGGGATGGATTACTTGGATAGAATCAATACCTGATACTGATCAATACCAATGTGTTGTGGTGAGCTTGTAGAGTTATGTCATGATGTACAAGTGTCAGCCAGGACGAAGCTCCACTCTAAGTGAGATTACGCGCGTGTTATGTTAGTTGATATGAGGGCAGGCTTGTAGGCCAGGCAAAGGGCCACTCGGCGACCATCGCCGGGGGTACTCGCGTTGCTGATTTAGAAAAGGGCTAGCCCTGAGGCTGTGTGGTGGGTTGCAACGTGCTGGAATTCGTAGACCTCATCGATGGATTCCCCAGTGGCAAACCCAACCGCGTGGCCACGACTCGTTCTTTGACCCTCACTGCGCTTGAACTCATCCCGTGTTGTCTCCCGCTCTCTCGCTCCAGAATAAATCCACTCCCAAATCATCCCACATGCTTTCACCGTCTACTCGTGTCATCTTCCAGAATCTCGTCGACGCCGGCAGCGACGGGAGGCTGGAACTGATCCTTATCAACATCTCCAGCTTGAACGAAGATCACGCTGATTTACGCACCTTCGTCGAGCGTAACGAAGGACGCCCTCTCGGCCTATCTGGCGCGTTCTTACCCAACGGGACCCTCCAGGTCCTCGCCATCGCCGACGCCACCACCGTGATCCTCATCGACTTTGCTGGCAACAAGAACAACGGACGCGTTACCAATTCCTCGAATCCTTCGTTGACCACCCAAGGGCGCGATTACCTGCGCGACCACGTCTTGGGTCGCACCTGCGGGTTCGTGTATGCGTTTGATATGGGTCCGCTCGCGCTCGCTCTGTGGCAGAGCCACAATCTCCGAATCAAGCAGGCAATCGACCTCCAGTCTGCGGGTCCGCCCAGGACCCGCGCGCCGCGCGCCACGATCAAACTCGCCGGTGACCAGATGTTGAACGAGGGCAACATTACTCGCACGTTCAACAATTTTATTTGCGAGGGACCTGACGACGCTACTCATACTTCAACTACCACGCCTCTCGCCCAGCGTGCTTGGGCCGCACACTATGTCTCTCAGCTAGTTACAATGGAAGAGGGGCTCGCGAAAGCACCACCCATCGATACGACCAAGTTTCCTGATACCGTAACCTATCTTCTTTTTTTTCATTTTTTCATTAGACTGATCCGAGCCTTTAGCTCCTTCGCTTTCTGGCTAAGAGTGCTGCAGACTCCTTTCAAAGAGATCAGCTCAAGCCAATGGAGATTACGAGATCTTATTCCACATCTTTTGATGTTCAGAAGAAGCAGCTTCGTGTTCAAGCTGATCGCTATCAGAACAAGATTCGTAAGGGCCAAAATCAAGTAGGTTCATCCAGTTATTCTTGGTTGAGATACTTGAACTTTTTATGCAGCAAGCTCGTATACATGTTGCTGCCCATGCTGGGGTTGGAGCCTTTACCCTTTCTGCTCAGATAGCCTCTGCAGGCAGTGAAATTGCTCAGCTAGAGTCCAATGGATTCTTGGCTGGAAAGTCAGTGGCCACCATTACCCTCATGGGTAGAGAGGATCCCACTCCTACAGAGGTTAAGAGAGCTCAGATCATACTGATGATACTTCAGGGGAAAATCAGTATGGATGATGCTGACTTTAATCCATGGATCCATCAGATCTATCTCTGCCCTGGAGAGGACTTTATGTGGCCAGCTGAATGGTCTCAACCAGCTCCATCCCCAGTCAAGCTTGATCTGGAGAAGATTCCTCGCCCTCTCAACAGCTCCCAGAGAAAGGCTATCAGGTGTATGCTTGACCAAACTGATCATTCTAGAACCACCATCATCCAGGGTCCTCCTGGAACAGGGAAGACAACTGTTATTGCCTCTTATGTCCTGACAGCTGTCTCAGCTGGAAGGTCTAGAATTTGGCTTATAGCTCAGTCAAATGTAGCTGTCAAGAATATTGCAGAGAAGTTGGCAGACTTTGGCCTAGCCTACTGGAGACTGTTGGTTTCTGATGACTTTTATTCTTTCTGGTGAGTCTTTTGTGTCTGATTTACTTTTCTCACCTTTTCCCCCTAGGCATGAGCATCTGTATACCTCCATCAGGACCAATATCATTACCAGTGGTGAATTTTCTGGGAGGCTCTCTGAACTCAATGGATGCCCAGTTGTGCTTTGTACACTCAGCATGTTCTCTAGTAATATGTTGAGAAAACAGGGTGTCTTCATAAGAACCCCTGTTCACACTGTTGTCATTGATGAAGCCTCCCAGATAGAGATTGGAGACTATATTCCCCTTTTCACCAATTTCACTACTATCAGAAAAGTTATCTTCATTGGTGACAATATGCAGTGTGAGTCTTGTTTTTTCTGCATTGATTCTATTCTCAGGAATCATATAGTACCACCACATGGTCAAGATGATATCCAGGAGCTTCAAAGTGTCTTTGAAGTTGACCACCTTGTCAAATCAGATTCCACTACTGGTAAAAGACCCTTTATATTTCTTGACACTCAGTGTGAGTTCTCTGGTAAGGCTTTAACTATTCAATGGTTAATCTAGTGTTAGATCGAATGCCACCCCAAATTGGCAATTTTATTGCCCAGACTGTCTACCCTTCTGATGATAAAGACTCAGAATCCCTTCTCAAGTCCAGTGATCAGCACCCCTTGGCAAATGTAAAATATCTGCTCTGCCACTTTGTCAATGTACCAAGTCAACAGATAGCCCATGGTACCAGTTGGAAGGTGTGTGTGTCCTTGGTGATAATTTCATTATATATTGATTCACTTTTTGCTTCTAGAACTTAGAGGAGTGCAAAGCTATTGTTCAGCTTGCCTCCATTTTCCAAGCTCAGGAGAAGAACTTTAGGATCATTACTCCCTATGATGCTCAGAGGTCTCTGATTGAAAATGGGCTGAAGGAGGCTGAACTTCAGTGGGGGGATAAATGCTTTAATGTGGACTCCTTCCAGGGTAAGTCCTTTTTTTTCCTTATGGATGGTGCAAATTCAATGGTGATGTGTAGGAAATGAGGAGGACTATATCATCATCTCTCTAGTTAGGTCCAGGGACCTTGGATTCCTTCAAGACAAGAGGAGAATGAATGTCATGCTCAGTAGGTGCAAAAAGGGCATGGTGATCTTCACCAGCAAGGCATATATTGACAAATATGCTGGTCCTGACAAGTCCCTCATTGGAGAGCTGATTGTCAGCTACTATGAAGGGACAGCCTGGATTGAGGTGGGTGATCTGGAGAAGACCCACATTGTCTAAGAAGGCTTTTGTTTTCAACTGTTGCTTTGTGATGCTTTTGTGCTTTCATGTGTCTTGTTTTTCTTGCTCTTCCATGTTATGGTTATGCTGTCAACCTACTTACTTGCTTTCTTGCTGTGTGTGTCCCCTTCCAATTCACTCCATGTATCAGTGTAGCTTGCTATTTGATGTATAAAGTTGTGGAAAAAAATTAAAAATTAAAAAACCAACATTTTGTTGCTGATGGTCAGAGGAAACCAGTATATGTAGACCTGTCAATATCTGCTCTTCTTGTCATTCATCCTTGGGGTCAATCTGGATTTCCACAATCTTCTTTCTCCATCTACAGACTGTTGTACAAAGTATACGACCAATGGTACAAGTATTGATGGGTAGCGTGTTTAAACTGTACCGTAAAAATTGTAACTACCGTTCCATATTCACCCAAGACCCGAGACGATCAACGGACGGGCTGCGAGTGAGTAGGCATGTTGTACAAGGACGAAAGAAGAATGATGGAATGGACAACGGGACTCGGGAAGGCGACGTGCAGTAGGGAACGAATGTGGATAGAGCACGGAGATATAGGAATGGGGTTGAGTTTATACAAGCCTCAGGGCGACAAGACGAAAATGTGAATGAGTGTTGAATAGGCACAAATGTCAGTGTGCGAAAGGGTTAGTGAACGACAGCAGCAATGGATAGGCCATGGATACAGCTTCGAGAGCAGAACTTGTTCAAAAAATAATGGAGTCAAAATAAGGCCTAAAGTGGGTGAGGCGAAATGCAGAATATCAGAGAAAAAAACGGTTGAAAGTAAACCTAGAGCTTTCCCCAGTCGACCGTCCATTAGCAATAGACTCGAATGGATGAATGTCGGGGACAGGCGGGTCAGGAAAAAAAGGAGCGTCGGCATTGGGAACGTGTCAGCTAGCACGCGGCGAGACTCGGGAAGGAGCGGGATAGTGCAACGAAGCACGAATGATCTATGCACGCAATGTGGTTAGGTCACCGAAGGTCCGAAGTGGGGAAGCATACCTCAGCGAGTAATATTATTCGAAAGAATGCGAGGAGAGGAAATGACTCAGATGGACTGCAGATGGAGTTGCCCAGGGTCAAGTGAAGAATAGAAAAGGAAGAAAATCAAATGAAAGTGTGCAAGTTTCGTGAAAAGGAGAAATGCAAATAGGTCGTGACACGATAACTGAACACGTTAATCGTTAAACGAACGAAGAGATGATAGGGATCCGGGAAGTAAACGAGACACGAAAATTTGGGTAGTAAAACAAAAATGAAAGAAAAATGGTCATGATGGGAAAGCTATCAGTTCGATCAA
>JBBPUO010000010.1:49973-102474 GCA_038094755.1 Caloboletus firmus | reverse complement strand
GAACACGTTAATCGTTAAACGAACGAAGAGATGATAGGGATCCGGGAAGTAAACGAGACACGAAAATTTGGGTAGTAAAACAAAAATGAAAGAAAAATGGTCATGATGGGAAAGCTATCAGTTCGATCAACGATGGAACTTGGGTTAGAGAACTCTTGAAGCCATAAGGACGAAAGGTCAGATGAGTTAAAAGGAAACATTGAAAGACAAGCGATATGTAGCATTCGTGGGTCGGATTGACGGGTGATCATGAAGAACCCAGTGCTTCACGCTCCATCAACTAGACTTACGCAAGCTGAAAGGCACTGCCGAGAGCCTGCGTTTCCATACCGTGACCTCGTGGGGTTTCAATCTGGCTGAGCGAGCTTCCGTTCGTAGCCGCGCTTCCAAAGGAGATACGCCGAGCAGCTCGGCGAAGGGTACGCGGGCGCGAGGACGCGGACAAGGGCGATGTGGAAGAGGTGCTGGTAGCTGAGTTTACAGCTGGCGAAAGTGGCATGGGTGAGGAAACGGGAATGCGCGAGGGGGGGGCAGGCGTGCGCTGCGGAGAGGGCAATTCGTGGCCAAACATGGATGGATTGCGCGCTGGATTTCGACGGGCGGATTTCTTTACCTCCACTAGTGACTGCGTGAGAGGCGGAACCTGGATATGGAGGTTGGAGTTTCTGGGCAATTCATGTTTGGCGTAAGATTTAGATGTAGAGGTAGAAACGGAAGTGGCAGCTGTTTCCGTGCTAGCAGTCGAGAGATCGTTATCCGTCGAGGAACTCGAGGACATAGATGTCTTCGATCTGATACCGGTGCTTGTGCTGCGTCCCGAATCGCTGCCTCCTTTCTCCCTTGGGAGTACCGACGGCAGAAGTAACAATGGTTGAACTTGTGTCGCGGGAACGAGTGGGACGGACCATGAGGGCTCGCGCGTGCGCACCTTCTTCGCGGTTTTGGAACGTATTTGTTCCTCCTCGTCAGAGGAAAACGAGAGCTGAGGTTTGTGGCCCTTCCTGACTTTCTTAGTGTAGGTGCTGGCCTGGTTCGGTGTTGCTTTCTCCAAGGTTAGCGCACGAGGCTCGTTTGGGGGTGTCCGAGGTACTGGCTTCGTCTCTCCGGCCAAAGAACCGGGAACGACCTTCCGCTGAGACGCAACCGCGGTGACAGGTGTCAACTTGGGCTTCTTCGATTTACTAACAGGCGTTGCTGGTGCCAGTGGCGCAGCTTTGCCCCCACCAGTGTGAAATGGCACTCGCTTGACCTCAACAACAACCTTGGTGCTCATGCTCGCTTCTAAACATCCACCGCTGGGCCGAAAGTCATTCTTCGACAAGATCTCGACATCAGCATCAGCGTCAACAAGTACCTCGCTTGTGCTTGCCAGGGTGAGGGTAGAAGCACGGCGAAGGGACGATGGGCGGAGCGGGGCGGAAATCGACATAGGGGACCCAAAGGAGGAAGAGGAAGCAGATGATACCGAGATAGTCGACTTACGAACTCCAGAATACCGACTCGAGTTGAGAGTTGACGAACTAGGTGTCGACGGGGAAAATCTGTTGCACTCAGATGGATGGCGAGTATGCACCGGTCGAAGATATGGGTGGTGTAACACACGATCATGGCGTTGAAGACGAGTTGAGAGCCTATATGCGCCAAAGATTCGTCAACGATCAGAGCGGAGATCAAATAGCAAAGCTACGACGAAAAAGCAAAGATGCACGTACCGCGCGATGCTTTCACCCCGGTCAGATTGGTCCGGATTCATAAAGTCCATGCTGGATTGACGATAGAGTGGACGACGTATGTGAATGGGAGTGTTGGTCCGAATTTGAAGTATTTCTGCAGGATCTGGTGTCCTCGCTCTGTAGGTGTCACCTTGACAAGCTGTCTCGCCGAACAATGCACTATCCTCCTCAACGATAGCCTTGCGCCTTTCTTCTTGGGCCTTACGGCGCGCAAGCTCGAGGAGCTTGATCCTAGTTGCACGAATGGAATGCGACCAGTCGTTGGGGCCCTTGGCGGCTGATATACCACGGGCAATCTTGTCGAGTAGATTGGACGGCGGCACGGGTCCGTTGAAGGGCGTGATAAGGTGTGCTGGGAGGGCATCAAGAGTCTCGAATGGAATATGAGCGGGCTTGAACCACGTCGCAAAAGGCGGCGGACTCACTCTGGACAGCAGCCTGACTTGGTCGTCTTTCCACACTGCATTGAGGTCTTCGAAATCATAATTTGAACTATTCCACGAGTCTGTGCTGTTTCGATTAGCCGAGGGCGGGGACAGCAAGATGTGGGACGCGACAGGGCTGCGATTGGGCGTGCGGGGTGCAGAAGTCGAGGAGGCGGTAGCGGGAATGTTCGGACGGGGGACGATGAGAGCGAGCGGGGAGAGAGACACGGGCATCATAAGCAAAATGAGCGGATGGCAGCGACGACGTCAAGAAAATAGGAGAGAAAAATAATAAAAGTCCGGGGAGATGAGTGGCGACGAAGGCAGAGGGTGACGGAGCAAGGAAAGTCTCAGCTTCGGTGTGTGTGTGTGGTCGTCGTCGTCGTTCGCGTTGACGGTCCTGATATTACATAACAATTTGTTTACTTCCCTGGTTCTAACTCCGACGACACCCGACAATGCGTCCGGAAATAATTTCAAGCTCCGTGATAAATGCACCACGTTCCTGCCTCGTGCCACACTTTCCCTCGTTGAAATCACTCGCGTGTGTGATTTGTAAAAAGGGCTGATTCATCAAAAAAAGACATGGGTACTACACGTGTACATCATCCGACATAGATGCGGCGTAAATGCGAAAACTCGTGGCCAATTGTCCGCTCGAGTCGCCAGGACTGAACCTGCATATCGGATGCAATTACAAGCAAACTGAATCAAAACACATACCATCAGCATCTCCGATACATATCTCAGCCAAGCACATACCTCGACGTGATTATGATACAGTCTGTTAAAATGCAATACAACGGGGACTTAGTGTTTAAAAGTCCCTTCTAGAGCGTCTGCCCATCGGCAGCACAGCCTCCACCTTCAGTTTGGAGGATCTATGGGGCTTTTGGCCAAGCAGAGTCAGCAACAGTACTATTAGCGTACAGCGGCCAACGCACCTTTCTGGCTTCTACAAAAAAGAACGTGGAAGTGGCTACAAAGCTAAGAACGAGCAGGAGGAGAAGGTAACGCATGGTAGGAGTCAATTGAGAGGCTATATGTCGTATTTTTGTGGTTTTCTCAATGGTTCATTTTTATTGGGGCCAGCGAAACCATCCGCTGGCTCGCCCCCTCTTATACTGTTCTTTCAAGGTCCGATTTCCAGACTCGTCCATCGTTGGCTTACCGGACACGAGACGACCCTACAACGTGCCACATCTAACGTTCATTTCCGTACCGCACCTGCGCGATGGGCATGCCAGAACTCAGTTATGTCACGGAAGGAGTCATGAAATGGAAGTTGGGACCTCTTCGGTGGACACATTACCTGAAACATGCTTTCGATCGTCACGCCGCACTGACATGTGGTGTTTGTTTCAGAATAAGATAGGTTTCAAATAAAAGACTAGACCCAGTGCACGTGCCCGTCCAACCCCTTGGTGGAAGCCTTGGGTGAAGCTGGCAGGTGGCGCATCGATGTCGCACTCGGAATCCGACTGAATGCAGTGTGATAACACGGGAACCCCCATCGAATATGGGCACTTCCGAGTGGGCTTTCCCGGATGAGGTATGGACAGTTTCTAGATAGAAAATTGGCAACGTCGTGCTGTGCTATGAAATCTCTTCTCGGAAGCAACGCGTCAGGTCTACTGAACATTCAAGGCGCATGTCACGAACCTACGCCAAGTCGGAGCAACAACCAGTTCACTACAAACTCGACCCCACACACGAAATCCTGGACCCACATCAAGCCGCTTCTGCCGCTCTTGCTTCTCTTTCAGCATCCGCCCTGGCGTGTAGTTCCGCACGTTTCCATGCAATGAGTTCATTTGTTCGTGCTTCGTAGTGGTGTACCCAGTAGCCTGCGTATCCGAATGCAGCAATGGCAATGGCATGTCCAGCCAAGTCTGGAAGGAAAACGTGTCGGACATGTGGATGTTGGATGTCTGTGGTGAACATACTTTCCATGAGGTTTCTCTTTTGTATTGCAAGCTGACCGAAGCGTGACGCGAGACCAAAGGCAGAGAAACCAAGGACGGTGCTAATGAGAGCCATTGGAACAAGTTTTGAGTGGTACCCCTGGACACGAGTGAAAACAAGACGGGGAACGTCGGCGACTTCGACGTTGGGCAGAGCAGTGGTAGATCTGAATGCAGAAGGAGGAATAACATGAACAAATAGACCCCCCTTGATCTTGCCGTGGCCTTTTTATAATTGTTGCTGTTCAGATCTCCTTTGCTTTCTAGACTTGCTTGGTACCGAGCTCACCAATGCCTGATCACACCTCATCCATATCTTCTCCTCAACATACAGGACCAGCCGTCCCGCTCGACGCGAACGCGGTGGCGCTGACGCCAGAAGAGAAGACACAGGTAGTATCCAAACTGCAGACAGCGCACGAAAAGAAGGATGTTGCCGATACGGCGTTCAAGAACGGTGATCTCAAGAATGGTGTGTCTCTCAAGGCAGTCCTCAGCTTGTAGTGACGCGTCTGAATACACCACGAATCTGCGCAGCATTACGATCGTATCACGAAGTACAGCCGTGCATCATCGTGCACTTGAAGGTCGGGTGCTCACTGATTTGATAGGCCCTCATGTATCTCCATGGACTCGACAAGTACGTTGGTCAACACGCCAAGCCCTCAGGCCTAGTCCCTGACAGGCAGTTTCACACGTGACTCAGAAACGCACTCAAATCCCTTGGAATGGGTTTTCCCTCTCCCCAACCGTTCTCGGCCCTCGACCAGGCTGCGAGTGCCAAAGATGAGAAAACCGAGGTCGGTAGGCATGCTATTGAACCTTGGAGCATGTGGACGAATATCCAACAGGTCGATCTCATGCTTGAGAAGATCTACGCCAACATGTCAGCGTGTCATCTCAAACAAGAAAACTGGAAACGCGCCATAGACACCGCTGATAAGGTAGCCATCACATACCCCGAGCACTCTAGTTCCTGACGAGCAGGATGAGCCAGGCAATCGCAAAGAACCCAGCCAATTCAAAAGCACTCTTCCGCAAAGGCAAGGCATTGGGAGAACTGGGGTATTTTGAAAAAGCCGAGGTGGTCCTTTCAGAAGCGAAAAAGATTGCACCCAATGGCATGCGTCCTTTTTACTTGGCAGGTGACTAACCACTGCAACGACGATCACAGAAGCACCATTGGTCGACGCGGAGTTGATGCGTCAGCGAGTTGCGGATCGCGAGAGACAAAGAGCCCAGGATCAGAGAATGCGAGGTATGTTCTGTCCTAGCACTCCATTCTGTCTCACTGGCTGTCAGGATGGCTGTCGAGAGAGAAGACGCCGCAAGGTACTGCATAAAAATGAGATGTTCTATTTGGGATGCAACTGGTTATGTTGTGGGGTGGGTAGACAAGGAAGATACCATACTGATTTACACTGTACAATTGAACAATGCATGATGCTGAAAGAGGTTAATGAGATTGCATGTGAAATCAAGATGAACTAACCGAACCGGCTCTGACGACGGGTACTTAAACACCGCACACTGGCTCAGCACACAAGTCTCTGCTCGCAACATGGGTCAAGACACTCCATCGCCAAAGGCCAGGCGTGACGAGTCCCTCACAGTCATAGATAACCGTACCGGAAAACAATACAAAGTCCCGTGCGTTCCGATGGTCTACCTAGTGTTCTATAGACCCAGTTGATGTCTCTCCCGAATGTCACAGTATATCGCATAACGCCATCTCCGCGACCTCTTTCAAGTCCATTCGCGCCTCATCCGGCCCAAATGACCGCCCAGAAGACGAGTCTGAACGTGGTCTACGTGTCTCCGACCGAGGCTTCCTGAATACTGCTGTCATCCAAAGTAGCATCACTTACATCGACGGTGACAACGGTATCCTGCGCTACAGGTGCATCATGCTCCTAATATGTATATAGCACACCTTTTTCCTCACCAAGCATCACTCCCAGAGGTTACCCCATCGAACAACTCGCCTCCCAATCCTCATTCCTCGAATGTGCATACCTCCTCATCTATGGCTCCCTCCCCACCCGGGTTCAGCTCTCCCACTTTGGTCGCGAAGTTCTCAATCATGGCGTGATGCATGCAGACGCAGCCGGATTCTTCCGCGCCTTCAGGTATGACGCCCATCCAATGGCCATCCTGACCAGTGCATTCGCGTACTTGGGGTCTTATTACGGCGAGGCGAACCCGTCTTTGCAAGGTATCGTCTGGGTGCTTGTCGGCGCGCAGATGGCGGGACGAAATGCTAATAATTCATTCGGCATCCTTTTCTAGGCCAGAACCTGTACACAAATGGCGCAAAAGGAGACCCAGCTGCGCTTCAGAACATGGACAAGCAGATTTACAGGCTCATAGGAAAAGCAACGACCCTCGCTGCAATGGCCTACCGTGTCCGTCAAGGAAGAGAGTTCGTGGTACCCCCGACGGGAATGAGCTATACGGAGTCGTATGTACTCTCCATTTGCGGCGCGTCACAAATAGACTGAGCTGCTGGCTTGTTTGTCAGGTTCCTCTTTCAGCTCGACCATCTCTCACACAGTGATGCCTTTCCGTCTACATCGACGTCCGGCGGGGTCACATACAAACCCCATCCTGTGCTTGTCCGCGCCTTGGACATCTTGTTCATCCTCCATGCTGATCACGAGCTGAATGCTTCCAGTACCACTGTCCTTCAAACCGGATCGTCCCTCCCGGACCCGTATAGTGCAATTGCAGCGGGGTGTGCTTCGTTGTAGTAAGCATCGATCCGACTTTCTACACTGTGTCCACAGAATTTACGGTATACAGTGGTCCACTTCACGGAGGCGCGAACGAAGCTGTGATCCGGATGTTGGTATCTATTGGAAGGTATGTCTGCACGGCATCAACCTCATCCACAACCGCTGGAGCCAACGCATGGTTTCTAGTCCTGAAAATGTCCCAGAATTCCTGACAGCTGTGAAGCGCCGCGAGAAGGTACTCAGCGGGTTCGGGCATCGTGTTTATAAGACCGTACGTATACTATCCCACCTACTAGGGAAAACGAGTTGGTTGAAGTCTCTTTCTGACAGTCTGACCCACGGTCTTTCATCATCAGAAAGGTTGCAGATGAAGTATTCGCAGTGTATGTCCCCGACTTGCTTTATTTGACTCATTTGTCGATGCGGCGCTCTCGTTTTGCAGCACAGGTGCTGATCCTCTGCTCGATACTGCCATGGCATTGCACGATGCAGCCCTCAAAGATGACTATTTCGTCTCCCGGAAGCTTGCTCCTAATGTTGACTTTTGGAGGTATGTCCATATTTTTGCAGCTGAGCCAAGTACTGATGACTTGGTTTGGCTCAATAGTGGGCTGATTTATCGCGCGATGGGTGTGTACTCGGATGAGATTTCGTGATATGGAAGTGAGCTCACGAATGCCAGGTTTCCCGATGGACTTTTTCCCCGTCCTGTTCGTTGTACCCCGTGTTGTGGGGTGGCTTGCGCACTGGCGTCAGGTGCTTGCGATCTTGCTGCAGTCAGAATGTTGCTGATAGTACACTAGATGATGCTGTCCCCGGAAGGCGTCAAGATATGGCGCCCGAAACAAGTCTACCTCGGCCCGTCCGAGCGATCGTATGTGGCCGTGGAGGAGCGGCAAGCGGTAGAAGGCATTGGCAAGGAGCCAAGCGTGATGGTGCACTCTGGGTGAGCCTTTCTTGATCGAGTATGGATGAGAGGTCATTACTGATGATATGATGTGCATAGGATAACGAAGCGGCGGAGACTGGTAGAAGAGGGCAACGTTGTAAAGAGTAGGCTCTAAGTGCGACCCGGTCCTAGTCGCGTGTGTGGGGAGCGTGTCAACCGGAACCAATGAGAAAGATGAATCTATTCCAGTGACGGGCTGTTGTGTGCGGGGCTCGAAATCAGCCATGCATAAGATCAAATATTGTTTTGTTGTACATGTCCCCCTCCTCCCCGTTTTCATATCCGCGCGGGTATTTATTTCTTCCTTGTCTGCCCGACGACCCACTCGTGCACTAAGCAGTCATGTTCACCACATTCTCTTTCGTCTCTCTCTTTATCGCTTTCATCCGCAGCGTTGTCGCACAGTCTGGTTTCCAGATCGACACCCCTCTTATGGTTCAGGTGCTAGTCTTCCTCTTCTTCGCAGTTCCCTTTCCAATTTTCTTCGCAGTGCCAGTCAACTCAAATCAATTGGACATCTTCTGGCCACCCCCCCTATGACCTTCTTATTGTCTCTGCCCAGGACGTGTGTGGTGAAGCTCTGTGAGCACTTCGTGGCACCTTCTCCGTTCTACCATTCATTTGCCACAGCGAGGATCTTGGTAACCAGACTTCCACTTCTCTGAACTGGACCGTCATCCTCCCTAGCGGTACTCAAGCCGTTCTCTCTCTTTTGGATTTAGTCGGAGACGAGGCTTGGAGTGGAATTGTACGTTTTTCTCAGACTGGACTTTTCTTACTTATTTATTCCATGGTGGACAATAGATTACTGTCGGAAACAGCAATGATACCTCCTGCTTGGGTAGCACTACTTCTGCAAGTGACACTACTTCTGCACCCCTCTCTATTTCCACTCCGGTCGTCTCCGGGACACCGTAAGTCTTACCGCCGTGACTCCTTTCGTGCCTGATTTCCCAATTCACTCGATAGTCTTGCTGTTCATATGTCTGGCGGCGCCGCGACCACTACTTCTTCATCTCGAACATCCTCGGCCTCTACCTCAGCCAGCCAGACCCCCACCTCCGGCGCCCTTTCAACGGGCCCCCTCAACGCTGTCACTCTTTTCAGTTCCGTTGTTCTCGCCGTCGTCGCGTTTGCTCTCTAGGCGAACGGAGATACGCATGCTCCATACTTATCGTCATCTTATGACGATACCCAGCATCTCAAAATGCTACTATCCTGGCGATAATGTGCTATCTTTTCTCTATCTTTGGAGCTGGCCGTTTTCATTCTCCCGATCACTCGTTTACGCATGAATTAAGGTTGTGTACAATGCCTCCAGATATGGAGTAGCTGGTGCTGTTTTACAATAGGGTTTGGATCGGGTTTAACTTCCACTGGTTTGGGTTGGTTGCATGAGCTTTCGCAATGTGTACTCGGAGATTTCTTGGGCTGGTAACGTTGGTAGCTCATCATGTAAACTTGATCTTTTGTAATACTGGATGAATTAATGCTATGAACTATCTATCGTTGGAATTTAAATATTCAAGGTCAACTGGCTACATATGTGCGGCGTGTCGCCCGTATCATTGTTTCATTGTGTTTATTTCCCTCTGTGCGTTCTTTTTGAAAAGGTAGTAATGATTTATTCTGCCGTCAGCATTATGGACGGTCCAGGCTACCAGTAGCCACGGATGGCAGATTGATTCTTGTCAGATAAGATTGATCTTGCCACAGAGTCACCATTGAAAGTAGCTCAAGGGATAAAGGGCTTGTACGAGGTTGAGAACACGACCTTGACGCTGATGTCTACCCAGGGGGCTGTTCCAGACGATCTCCGTTTTGTTCTCTTCGGGGTGGCCTCCTTGGCAGCGCTTGGTCTTGCCTATGCGAAAAAAGAGGCAGCGTTGCGACCTGGCGCGCAACATCCCCCTGGTCTTCAGGGGACGTCCATCGCATGTAACCTTTTCGACCCAGACGTGCGTTTCCCCTTTTCTTCAGACACGAAGTGATGATGAGTTGGTTGCGATTTCCCCCTTCCTCTGGCATTTTTCCCGAATCGTTGATGTCCTTGATCCATCCAGGCGATAAGGTGTCTTTTGCAACTTGTCGAACAAGATGTGGTCACACTCCAGCCTGAGATAGATACCATGAAAGGTCCTGCTCGAGTATCTATTCTGACCGGCGTATTGAAATGTTCGGTCTCAAGTTGTAAGGAGCCATTCTCTTTCCCATTCTCCGCTCCTCACCGTTTATTTTTTTGTCTGCAGGTATGATTAGAATTGGGGTCCAGTCGCATTTTGAGGCAAGGAGAAACGTGGCGACAGACACACAAAGTCCAAGTACCACAAAAGCTTCTGATCAGAGGGGCTTCCGTTGGCTAGCCAGGCTTCTCACTCAACATTGGGAACCATCAGATGGATGTCATCATTCATGTCTCACATCAAACTCAGCCTGTGCGCTGGTATGAGTCGGGCATGTCGGTTCACAGTCGAATTGCAAAATGTACTTGTTCTTCGTCTCACGAGCACACTGCAAGTGCCTTGCATGATACTATGCGGTGTCCATCAGTTTGTCCGACATGTACCTGATGAAACAAACGGTCACGATGGCGAGGGCACTTTCCTTGCGGTAAGTCGATTCCGTTTAAAGTCCCGCAGGGTGAGCGTCGAGACGGTCAACCTGTCCTACAGACACTCCGATGCGAGTATCTTTACCATGACTCTCAGGTCTGACATGATAATCCCAGAGTTCTTCGAGTCCAACCTCTTACTAGTGTTCCCCTTTACTTTCTGAAAATGTCGGAACGTCAGGACAGCAAGTGGGGCTCAACTAAACTGACTCCCTCCTCGATGCGTCGAGTTCAAGTAAAAGGTTGCGCTTCGTGCTCTGAATGACAGACTTTTGGCTGTCGTGAAATCGGTGACCCCTAGCCGTCCTCGACGCGTATGTTCCTCACATATATCTCATGAGACCGCCGCTACTACCGTATACAGTTTCATCTGCTGGCTATGGCCCTACTATGCTCCCACATTCAGGATCGAGCTTAGCATGAAATCGCAGCTGTCGTTGGCTATCACCAGTTCACTTGACTCCAACAACAGGTCCTCGGAACCTTACATCGAAGCAGTCATAAGGAAAGTGCTCAGATGATAGCCGTAGCCGGCTTTCCCTTAGGGACATGGAAGATATCCGAGGTTATCACGCCGCGCGGTGATGCGGATACGGCGACCTCTAGCCGACCTTACCCTTAGGTACATACGTGCATCCAACTGATATTTATATTTACGATGCATACATCAGCAGCTCTTGCGCATGCATCCTTGGAGGAGGATATTTATAGGGGCTACTTCATTCTCGACTCACTTCACGGGCGCGGTACACGTTGGCGCGGTACACGTTTATACATTTCTGATCAGGTAGCAGCAACACAGGAGTCATAATCATTGCAAATGCATGGTGAGTACTTTCCCACTCGCATCCCTTTGCAGGGCAGTCACCCTGGACGAAATGCAATATCCGGATACATCCGGGTTTCGAGCAGAGCGTTTCCTCGGTGATGAGGGTGGTTTAAACGACGACGATCCTGGACGTTATGTGTATAGATGAGGCGGATTCCCAGCCGCGTTTTCTTCCCTTTCCATTCCCTCAGCAGTCTCATTTAGACGGAGATGTTCTGGCAGGTATGTCGCAGACACCTCCGAGTTTGGGCATATGGGTAGCGATTACGACGCTATTTCCCTATTTTCGCACTGGGAGAGAAAAGGATGAGTGAGTGGTCTATTCGCAGGATGCTTCGTTTGCTCTATACTCACAGGCCCGTCGGTCCGAACAGTCATCTCCGCCCAATCCCCTGTAACCTTATTCATTGCTCAAAGCATTCGAATCTAAAAGAATGGTCTTTCTTACGGCCATGTCTATGCTTTTTTTTTTCGGTTGCCGTATTTCTGTCCCGCTTTAATATACCCCGCTGTCCATGTGGCATTTACGGAGTTGGTTGTAGGCACGACTTGTTGGCCCTGTTGGCCTGACCATCCAGCGAAAGCCGGTTTTTTCGTGCTATCGACCAAGTCTGCGCCACAGAACGCTTGCTCCTATTTGCCGACACGCTTCCACAGGCTGAGGAGGTTTTGCGACACCGCTACCTGTCTGACGGGCCAGACATATAGGTGTGGCGTCTCGTGGTTTCCTGTGTCATAATGGTGCGCACCGTACGGTAAACATATCAAGGACTGCAGTAAAAAGAGGGGGGGGGGGCAGGCAGTCGTTCACGATTCAAGGACTTATGTGTATCAATTGTCAGAAACAACCTGTCAGGATGCAGCATGAATCTCTTAAAACATGGGAAATGATTTGCCATTATCGTACTGGGCGCACCTGGTGCCTAAGGGGGGCTGGGCAACTGCGAGCCCATGGTGCAGCACTTGTGGGCCCTTGTGAGAGTGTCTACAAGTTGAGATGGATAGGCACCTGACCGGCGGCGTTTCGGTTCCCCTCCAAGAGGTGAGCAGATGCGGAACTTGAAACGCCACTGAGGAGTAGCCTTGACACTGAAACTCTATCGCGGGATCCGGATCGTAATGACAGCCTGCCAGCCAGGAGCCCAGGAGACTCTTCATTCAGTATTCTATATTCGACATTCCACTCTGAATTAATCGGTTAGCACGCCAATTCGGTTTCTAGGAGTCGGGTCGTAGTAGCTAGCATCATTCGAAACGTGGAAACATATATATAGATCTTGCAGATCCTGAGCCTAGGAAACAATATTTTGAGAGTTGAGCACCGCCTGGTAACGCACATACCGGCTTGCGTTTTGAACATCGAGTACCTGCAGTACATGGAGGGCTCAGTCAGTCCGGATGTGGCGCGTTTTGCGGGGCCGACCTTCAATAAGCCGATATACCGGTAGTACTTGTGATGCGACTTAATCATCATCGATTCATCCACCACCATCATGTCCGACACAGCATGGCATACTGTGTGGGTACCTTCTACCCTCGCCCGACCGACCGTTTTCCTTTCTTTATTCATGCCTGGTCCGTTTTAGGACCGTTCGTATCCCGTTCGCAAGTATCGAGCATGCCACGATCGCAAAGCAGGTCATCGATGTCGACGCTGAACTACAGAAGGACGCCGTCAAGCGGACGTTGACGGTAGAAGGTGTCGAACTGATCGCGTCAGTTTACGTTCCTCCCCTGCCTTTGGCTCGCGGCTCCTGACAGGTCAACGGCATCACAGGACATTTCAGACGTTAACCATCCGTTTAGCACGTCTAGCGATCAATGGGTTTTTGGAGAACGTTGACCTCATCGTTCGAACGATAGGAGAATTTGGCGAAGAGGCCGCCAAGGAACCGGTGACGGAGACAGGGACGTCAGAGTCCAAGTAGTGGAGAGCAAGTATTTCGATACAATATTCGTACGTCACAACCCGTTGATCGACAAATAGCATGGAATTATCTCTTGTCTAATCACTTGACTTAGACCACCGCAGTTTCTGCCTTCTTTTTCTTCTTGTTCTCTCGCAGTGGCTTCGTCAACAGGTTCTTGAGCTCCTCATCTTCCAGCTCTTTCTCGGTCTTGACCAGCTCCGGTTTGTACCAAATAGGTGGATGGGTGATCAACCAAGGACCAGCAGGGAGGAGGGCAACAGTAAAATGGAATGCAGCCACGAACGTGCTTGCAGGAGTGTAACTGGTGAAAGGTATCAGAAAGGCGACAATATTAACTAAAGGTGTTGTCACTTACACTACCTCGTATGGTTTCACGAGGCCATGAGAGACGGCCTCTTGGAGGCCGAGACGGGCCCTCTTCTCATCCTCAAGGACACGGATATTGATTGGGAATGCGCCAGCCTTCTTCTGCATTTCAGAAAACACGGCACGGGAGTTCTTTAGTTTTAACTGATACGTGACGGCCCCTTCCTTCTGATAAATGGTCGTTCTCGAGTCCTCTACCCGTGCCTTGAGACGTCACAATCAAATCCCGATCGCTCCAGATGACTGCTCAAGCATACCTTTCCATCCTCCCCTGACGAGACGAGAATATCGATACCATATACTTCATCCTCGGCAAATGTAATCGTCTCGGTGTCCCGTCTTTGAGCTTCAGTCGGGTTCAGGATAATACGCTTCTTCCCGTCTATCACATTTTGAGTCTGTTGACACGAGAGCATCCCTATTCAACAAATGAGTGCGTCTCTCTCCAGCCACGACGATTCTCTCAATCGATCGCTCACACACCTTCCACCGGCTTGCAGTCCCAAGCCGCAGCCACTTTTGCGACCGCGTCCGTCACTACCCAGTTTTTGTTCCCAACTTTAACCAATCTCAGCGCAGCCTCAGCAGCATGCCAAGCTGCCTTGAGTACATCGGCAGGTCTTCCTGTCACGGGACTTTGTTCACTTGCACCAACGACGATCGTTTCTGCGCTGATCGCTGCAAACCCATCGATGTGAGCTCCGATGTGGAGCTTCACAACGTCGTCTTTGGCCAATGCTTGGGAAGCGAGAGGATCCGAGCTGCATCACGGGTATAAATCTATTCAATCGAAACGCTCGAAGCGGGTCGGAGGGCTCGGAAACGTACGCAAGAGGGGAAAAATGGGCGACAGTGTTGTTGACAGAAATACATGTCGGAAAGGCGATGCCTACATCACCCCTCCCTCGATGAGAATACGTGGGATGAGAGAAAACGTGTTTTTCGTGCCTTTGAGGACCTTGACGCCCTTGGCGGGCTTGTTGTACACACACCCCGTTGCCTCTTCGAGGAGCTTGTCTCCCTCGATGCAAAGATCGATTATCTTTGCCCCCTCGACAGAGAGAGCGATGAGTTTTTTCATAACATCGTTTACGATGTCGCCAGCCGTCTACGAAATCCAGTCACGATGATCAGCACTCTTGAAGATGCTACCGTACGGAAAAAAAATCGAGCATACTTTATATTTGGTGATATCAGCCTCCGATATCAATCGCGGTTTTTCAGCTGGTTTTGGGGCTTCAGCCATGGCTATCCGCGTCAGAGAGGCTAGGATATGCAAAAAGTGATCGTGCAGAAGAGTACAAAGGGCACCGCGATCACGTTAGAGAGGCTGAAGGTGGACCCGATTTGGCAAATCTGGTGGATTAAGGATGAGCTAGCACTTTGGCCGCCGTATGTACCTCATCAACTTATTGCCAGCACCGTCGGGACCAACTTGCAACGCCAGTCACGCCTGAGTATACCTATGCAGACTACTATACAACTTGGTAATGGGGGTATCATGCCTAGAGTGTGCCGTCTAAATGTGCGCTCGTTTCGGCCGAGTCTTCGTCCCATGTCATTCCTTACTGGCTGGTATCATCGAATCACCGTAACCCTCCTTTCGTCGCTGCCATGTCATCTTTAAAGCATACAAAACCTCGCAACCTCCTGCACAATTCGAACTTCTCTTCGTATTCAGTCTCGTCACTTGGAGGTATAGAGTTGAACCAGGTACGCCACTCCGGAGCTTTTCCAAATGGTTCATTCCAACTCAATTCGGACCGAATGCTTCCTCGTACAGAGGTACGATCAGCCATATCACTTGAGTGCGCCTACAGTTAGTTTCGACAAGTAGGGTCTGAGGAAGGTAGTGCTTACTTTTCCCAGTTCATCCAGTCATGCTCGAAATAATCGCGAAGTGGATTCATTGTAGATTGAGCTTGCTCGAAATGCTTCCTCAGGTATTTTTCTTGGGCTGATCTCACGAGTAACGGTATTGATGGATCTTGCCCATAGAGCCGTTCATAGGCATGCCATATCGACTCCTTGCATGCCGCGATGGTCCGAACAGTCCGTGCCAAGTGCATGGGAGCCCACAATGACACAACCCTGTGAGAAGATTTCCGGTCAGACGAAGACGTGCTGTCATCATCCAATTCTGGGAACGCAGGTGATGACAGCGGTCGGAGTTCGAACAACACATCTGGATCAATAAGATCAGGCAGTCCAGTGGTCGGCTGGGTATTCCGTTTGCGCGACGAGCTCGGTGGAAGAGAAACCTCGAAAGGCGGATGACTTCGAATATCGCGAAACCATGCACCAAGATGAAACGGCAAGACGGAGACAAGGTTCGGTGTGAGGAAACGATCACTCAACATTTCTTCCCATGCGCGCCCGAGCCTAGAATGATCTCGAGGGTCTGGGGGTGGTGGGGATTGGAGATCTGCGCCACGCATTGCGAGCGTAAGTGATAGTGATGAAGAGTCAGACAATAAGCTGGTTCCGGTGATCGAGGTGTCCGATCTTGTAAATGGGATATGATTTGATACAGCAGTATTCGAACTTCGAGGTGAGCTGTTCCCGGACGATCGCCTACTCATGGGCGTTATGCTTGAATGCGGCGAGGTCTGGGATGGGAATATGAGGTCCTCTTCAATAATCTTGCGCTGCGGGTTAGAATGAACAGCCTTGGCATATAAGTGCTCATTTCGCACCTCTAAAACGCCGTTTGGACTTAACACTCGCGAAATTTCCTGAAAAAATCCGACAATTGCAATGACTGAGTTACGAGAGATAATAACATAACGCTACGCTTACCGCGAGTACGTATCCCCACTGGTAGTGGCGGAACAATTCGTCAGCAACAGATTACTTAGGTAGCATCCTGACAACGTGGCGCCGCTTACCTCGTCTTCCGGAATGTGGAGACCCATACGGACCATCCTTACAAAGTCAAATTGACCGTTGAGAAAGGGTAATCCCTCAAGCCTGTTAAAATTACATAAGCAAAGACGCCTAGAACAGGCACAAATTTTTGATAACAGTACTTACAGGTTACCAGTGACCCATTTCAGCCTGCGAGATAGGCTTTTGTCTAGTAAGCTGAGCTTGGGCTGTACTGGCTTCACGTCGAAGCCCACGATTGTACTACCCTGAAAGCTCACTGTCAGTAGAGGTACACGGCTAGCATGAAATTAGGCAAACCTGCCACTGTCTACCAGCTTCGATGGCCCAAAGGCCACGACCGCACCCGAGGTCGAGAATAGTTGATGGGGGGCCATTGAAATTGTGAAGCGTTGAACGTTTACAACAATTCGTTATGAACATGTGGTCCCAATGATCACTAACAAACGGCGGAGTCAGTACATGGCAGACGGGGAGTGGGTAAGATACTGTGACCCACAAATTTACAAGATCATTCGTGTATGTGAGGGGCGAAATGACTTCGTCGGTGAGACGTCGGTGCTTACGCTCTCTAGACAGCCGTTCGTCGACGTCCTCGATATGGGAAGTGATCACGATAGCCATAGTGGCGCCAAAAGTGAGAGCATCAAACAGACTGTGGGGAACAGAACATGAGCTGGCGTGAAGGACGAAGCATCATTTATAAGTGAGGACATTACGCACGTCCGGGTAAGTTGAGCCAATGAAGCACGCTAAACCGGTGCTAGACAACGACCCGTAGCGGCCTAACGCGAAGGGGTAACTTCCTACTAGTAGTAGATAGTATGGTGGGGTAAGCGATCGCCCGCAAAATTTTGCAGCACGCACTGCATTAATCGCCGCAACTTCTCTGGGTCGAAGACTTTATACACATTCAGGACTGGCAGGGTCACCAAACGCAACGCCGCTTGGCAGGCTGTGGTGTCGTTTCATTAACTGCAACGCTGTTTGGGGGTCTCTCTCGTTATGGCGTATTTTCCGGGGTCTCTCTCGTTCGGCAGAGATCGCGCCTCTTGCTGGCATCCGACGGTCCTCGTTCCAAACCTCTACTCACATGGTGCGCCTCACAAAGTGCGCTCTTTCCGTTGCAGTCAGACAGCGGTCTCTCAACACTGGCAAATCTCAACGCTGGTGCAGGGCTGCCTCCACGTCAGCCACTCAGGAAAAAGACCCCCAACTCGGAGACTATCCCCAGCTACCATGGCAATCCAGCCAAACACTTCCACCAAGGGGCTGGTGGGACCAACAAATGAGGCGGAACTTTGGTGACCCCGTCAGTGGTCTGGCGTACCGTGTGGACTGCATCGAGCCGTCCGATAGCTGATCATATATGCCCACTAGGTTCCTGAATACGAAGAAGTTCTGTCCATGTGGGGCCCAGATATTTCGGTTGTGCCTCCTCGAACAGCTTTGTTCCAATTTACCCTAGCGGCTTCCGCCTTCATTGGCTTCGGTTTCCTCTGCAAATTTGTGCTGGTGCCGGAGAGACCCACTGTGGCTCGGGAGTATCCATTCTCCGGCCTTGTGAAGGAGCTTGGTGGAGCGGAAGAAAACAAGGTACGCTGCATATCATGAAAATTTCGCGCCAACGATTCACCATTCGCCTAGGCGAGGGAAGAGACCGAGGATGACGAAGACTAGGTTTGTAATACTCCGCGTACCTTGTCCTGGGTATGAACTGCCCCTTGTCAAAACGGAGAACTTCTTAAAAGCTCCCCGGAAATTGAGGGTGGGGACGTGGTCAATCAACTCCCGTCGCTACGCTCGCGTCCGACCCGACGAAAAGTTGACATGGCTATTCGCTGTCAGATAATTCACACCCAAATCAGAAAGTATATATCGGCCATTATGGACTATCAGTACTACTCAAAGTTGATCGATAGATGATGAGAATCTTTAGTAAGGCCTGCATCCATTTTCTTTTCTGGCTCCGCTCGAGGGCGCAATTGGACTCCCAGAGGTTGTGATGGAATTAGACCAGCCATAAGACCCTCTTCGTCGTCCATGCTCTCCTCCGCACTAACTCTCTTCCGGCCCTTTCTCCTTTTGTCCGATGCCGTTGTCTTGCGACGCTTCTTCGATGGCCCTGTTTCATCCTCGGGGACAAAATCGCCATCTTGGGATGGCACAGGAGACCCCGCGTTTCGACCTTGTACTTTTGCCCGCTCCTTCCTAAAGTCGGAAACAACCTGTTGCAACCGCTTGCTAGCGTACGCTTGTCGTCTTCGGGGTGCATATGTCCCAGCTCCAGATTCTACCTCCAAGAAGGCATTCAGATTTCCTTGTCTGTTTGCGGAAGTAGCCTTGTGGCGAACGTGGTCATCAACTCGTAACGATCCCCACGCTAGCATGGAAAACTCACTTGATTACGCCGGCTCATTTTTTGGATGACCGGAAGCAGGAGATCGTCAACCTTGCTCTCGTTCCAGCTCAACTCTTCATGAAGGAAGCTAGGTCCATGACTGATGAGTATATGTACTTCTTCTGATTAGAGTCACGCACTGCCGAAGTGCATCAAGGTCAGGCATCCCCCATTTAAAGGGTTCCTCGGACGAATCGACAGTAGGATGATAGTAAGCATCTCTCTGTAAAGCGATACCCTGAATTGGCGCCAAAAATTAAGAGATTGAGTGAGAAACTTGCAACGAGGGGATTAGGCCAGTCTGCCGGAAGATAGAGATCCCTGAACTTCTTTTTCTGCCATTGGCTGGATGTCAGATCTAGTAGACCCACGGGAAAGTTTCAGGGTAAAGACCTACAAATCGTTTTCTGAACTTGGTATTATTGTCTTCCTCTCGGTCCCGTCCGTTCTGGACCTTTGTCCACCAAACCTTGAATTTATGAAGCCCGTCCTCTCCTGGAAACTCTTTCATAAGCTCCATGGCTACAACGGGACCAACTCCGGACAACCCTTCCACGTAATCGCTACCCAGTAGATATGCCAAGCGGACGAGGGCGTCGCGTTCGAGGCCAAGTTCTCGCCCCAGATCAGATAGCAAAAAGCACTCAACTGTCTTGGATTGGTTGAACATGTTCTTGTAGATCCGCGTACCTCCAAAGAGGAACACGTCAGAATCATCGGTGATAATGCCATCCACCAATCCCAGAGACACGAGTTCAGCACATTGTGCTTCCGCTTCGATGGGGGCGGTAATATACGGGATACCAAAAAGGCGCAGCATTAGCTAGATCGGTCAGAATCCCAGGCTCCCAAACACCGGAACGAATGCGTACCATAATCTGGGAGATCATATGCTGCGTGATATCTTCAGAGTCGCGAATCGCCGCTTTCTTTTGTCGATTCAGCTCCCTGATCTCTTCATCAATCTCATTCCTGACGGTGTCCAAGTCCTTTCCCTTCATCCGAGAAACGAATCGAGCAAACTCCCCCGCTTCTTGATGGGGATCCATCTCCTGCGCAGCGTCCCAACTCTCTTCCTTCTCCGTTCGACGCTCAACAGCGGATACATCATTTGTTGGACGTTCACCGGTGGGAGAAGGTGACCGGGACCATTCGATGGCTGAATGGTCGCTGTCCTCTTCCGATGCACGGACTGCGGGAGGCGACACCGTCGACCTCGGAAATGATGCTAGAGGTAGATCAAATGATACACGGGAGCCCGATTCTCGTACATAGTCCTCACGGTCGTCTCCGTTCATGGGCGCAGGTGGAGATAGTGCAGGAGGTAAAACAATACCCAGAGATGCGAAGGTGGACGGACCCATGACTATTTCTTCCATGTCGTCATCAACGTCTGACTCTTCAGCAGCGTCAGCGAGATGGTCTGGAGAAGTCTTGTCAAGTTCAGGAAACTGGGGTGATGGTTCTGAGGGCGACGACAACGGAAGCTCTTCCAATGACCTTACGGCACTGATACCCTTCGTGCCGTCCTTGTTGGGGGATAGCGCTGAAGATGTGTGTGCGGGGATCTTTTGAGGTAATAGCAATGACGGCGTTCCAAAGAATGATGATTGAGTAGTCTGTTGAGCGTAACTTCCGGAAATCCGGCGTGGAGGACCAGCACCTGCAATGGACAACGCTGTCTCAAGTCGAGAAGGAGAAGTGTATAAATCATCGTCATCGTCATATGGGCTGAGACGGGCAGAGGGAGCTGTAGCTAGTGGACTGTGACCAAGAGACTCTTCAACAGATTGTGGTGGCTGGAGTACACTCTGGCTAGACGAAGGTTTTGCTGAATGCGAGATTGCTTGAGCCAACGAGCGTTCAGAATCCAGCGAAGCCTGTATAGCGATAGCAAGTTCGGAATCTTCTTCATCAGACTCCAAAGGGCGAAGCCGAGGTAGCTCGTCGTCGACATCTATGTCAAACAACGGCTGTGGCTTGACACGGTGCCGTGCCGGCTGGGACACCGTACCCTTCTGCGATCGGTTGCTAATCGCAGACAAGGCCACGGTTTGCTGGTACTCCCGAAAGTCTGGATTGAATGGAACAGCGCTTGGTCTATGAAACCTCATCAGTACATTGCGTAGCAAACATTTTATGTCGTACATGCCGACTTGCTCCATCTCCATGTCACTATCACTGTCGCCGTCGTTCACGGGAACCCGAGCATCTTGGTCTATCTCAATAGGTTTTGTCCGGGTGCCTTCGTCTCGGATGCCTAGAATCCAGCCTCCATCTGCACCTTCATTCTTGATAAGAAGATACTCTCTGTTGCGTTCGCTGGCAATACGAACAGGAATGGTGATATGAGCCTTGCCGATGCTGTCTGTCGTCATCAGAAGCTGCTGTGTGAGCGCATTACGTTGTTTGAGGTTCTTGATCTGCTCCCTGGAAAAGTCCATCGGGGTAGTGGCTTTCCTTAACATGTTTTGTAAACGCTTATATGACGTTTGTCTTGACTTCAACCGAAGATCGCCAACAATCTCATATTGCACTTCCGTCGGAAGCTCGCGAAAAGCGGGTGACGCGACGTCGAAATCCTCTGGACGCATTGCCTCGATGAACGCCCGCAACTCTTCCTCAGTGGCTAAACGAGGATCTGGTGTAGGTGTTTGTGTCACTCTCGCAACTTGTGCCTCCATGTTGACCTCGGGCAATTTGTACGGGTCATGGTCGTGAAACCGGTCCTTCTTCGTCGTAGACGGTGGTGAAACTGCCGTGTCTTTCTTCTTCGCGGGTGTCTTGACCACGGAACCGGTGATATCCTCGAGATACACTGCGTTCTCGTCGAGAACGACGGGACCTGAAGGCACCTTTTGTTTACCCTTGGACGAGGGTGGACTGACTCGCCTACGTGAGCAACGTGTCTAGATACCCAAATATGCAGTGCGTACTGGGGACCCTGAGCATGAACGAGCGCTTCGCGTCTCATCTGGGCCGCAAGAAGCCTCTCCGCAATCTGGAAATGACTCGCAGCCGCCCCGCTCTTCTTCTTCTTACGCTCCGACTGTCCGGGAAAGCCGATGCCAAAACGAAACAGAGCGCATCAAAAAGAAGGGGAGAGAGAGACATGCGGAACACTTACGATCGTGTTTCGCTTCAATGCTGGTACACCGCCATCAAAGACGAACACTGGACGAATCCCGTAGAACAGGAGCTTGCATATACGACGAAGAAAGCCCAAGACATGCGCGTTCACGAGGGCGCGACCCTCTTTGTCACGCATGGTGGCTTGAAATTGGTAGATCCATATGCTCGAGTCGATCGCGAGAGCCTTTCCCTCCATGGTTTCAAGTCTTTGAACGCTGTCTGTGAGCGTGGTATGCCCCTGAGATATGGCACACGCACGGGACTGGACGGCCAATGGGTGCGAGAAGACTCCAGAGAGACTTGACACCCATCTTGCTTCATGAACAAACGTTGGTGTGTTCGACAAGTCTCAGTACATTGGTGGTGGTTGAACGAATTATTAGTATGGTCTGAGTCAAGCCAGTTGGACTCGTGCCAATCTGTGACAAAGTCGCGTCTCGGATCCGGCATCACGCGCACGACTCATGTATGCATAAAAACGTGACAACTACGACAGAACCGATCGTGAGTATGATACGACAACGCAGAAAATTAAGCTGAGATGGGCCCTAAACGTTTGGGGGTACCGAAAACACCAAACAGGACACCGGACGAAAACAAGCAGCCGAGGTCGTGGAAACTCTGAAATGGGTAAAAACGAAAGCATAGTCCACGCATCACTAAAAGCAACGAGCATTCAGTTTTTAGGGCTGTCACGCGGTCGGTCGAGCGCATCCACAGGACGTGGTCCAGCTGGGGATCCTTGTCCAGTGGAGCTGTTGCGCGACGAGTGATTGCCAGGCCGAGATTGACCACCGGGAGCACCAGGCGGCCGCAAGTCCTCCATAGCGGTAGGCGAGAATCGTGCGTCAAAGGCAGAACCACCTGTCATCTGCATTCCCATACCGCCCATACCACCCATCATACCCATACCACCACCCATACCACCCATCGGCATCCCTGGACCTGGACCCATCATCGGCATGCCCATCATTGACATCCGAGGATCGAAACCCATCCCGCCTCCTGTCATCATGGGAGTCATAGGTGACGGACCGTGCATACCATCAGCACCGGTCGAGAACGCCATCATAGCTTGTTGATAGGCTGCTTGGGCCGCCTGCTGTGCCACGAACATGTACGGTTGACCACCATACCCCGGCATCATGTTTGGGTACCCCATGAATCCTCCTGTCATCATCGGGTTGGCTGGTGGCATCATGGAGCCCGCCCCAGTCATCATCGGATTCATCGGCATCATCTGGCTCATCATCGGATTTCCCATCATAGGATTCATACCCATCGGAAATTGACCGCCAAACATGCCAGACTGAGCCATCTCCAATTGTTGACGCTGGAAATCGTCCAGTTTCCGCTGGCGGTCTTCAGCAAGTCTCTTTTCTCGTTCACGTTCCGTCAAGGCCGCGCCGACACCACCTTCACGCTTGCGTTCACGTTCGTGTGCAGTGATTGCCCCAAGGAGACCAGTCTGAGGTGGTGGAGGTTTGTTTGGAACGTTGATCAGGGATGCACCAGTCTCGCGTGCAAGTTCCTCTTGTCGTTTCGCAGAACGGTCCTGTTTGTCTTGTATGCCTGCAGAGAGTAAACCATGCGGCGTGAATGCTTTGGTCATGCTGTGAGATGCAGGCTCGAGCTGTATAAAGGTATCTCTCTGTGGTTGGGGAAGTGCCTCCGGAGGTGATTGATACGTTCCTGGTTGACGACCAGCATCAAGCACTTGTGTCCAGATACTATGCCGCGGGGGCGGCGGCTGCTGAGGGAGATCGGAAAGACGGCGGGTTGGGGCACCTTCGTCGGGGGTTCGCGAACGTTGATCACTGACGAATCGTCGTTGAGGAGGCATGCCGCTAAAGTAGTCATCGTGAGCGCCAGGTGCACCTGATTGCGTTCATCAACTCGAGATCATGAAATAAAAACTAGAATCACCTTGCGTTTGCGGCCTCGGAACAGGCGGAAGACCACGGGGGTGTCGTAATTGGGCATACGGGTTGGCATCAGTCGCGGTGGCAACCTCGGCTGGTGATTGCGTACGACTCTGCGTACGACTCTGCGGCCGAAGAGGTCGAACAGGCGCGCCACCAATTGGTGCGGGCGCGGGAATGGGTGCGTGAACGGACCCTTGAGAAGGCTGTTTGCTACCTGTAGTCGAGGGCTCATTGTCGGAATCGGCATCTTCTTCCTCTTCCTCCTCTTCCTCTTCCTCCTCTTCCTCGTCGCTGGTTTCATTCCATCCTGATACTCTTGCAGTTGATCCCCGCTTCCCGTTCGCTCTCCCAGGCCGGTGAACGGCAGCCTGATGTGCCGCTTGTTGTGCTTGTAATCTTGCCTTGCGTTGCACAGCCTGCTTTGATAGCGCGAATGTCGATTTGTACTGCCCAGCGTTCTCTGAGCTCCCAGCAGCTGACGAGCTTTCTACTGGTTGTGGAGATGGTTGGGTGTGTGGAGGTGGTGGCCTTACAGTGTCCTCAGCAGATGTACTTGGCGCGGGCTGTTTTGCAGGCGCGGGAATGGCAGCGGTGCCGGCGTCTAAGAACGACAACGCAGCGAGCGCATCCGCGTTCACATCATCCAGCTGAATCTTCTTCGATGCTGGGGCAGCTTCGAGTTCACCGTGGTCAGACATTGTGTCAGTGTCGCTGTCGGGTACCCTGCGAAGTTGTTGGTGCTCAGGCGAAGAAACCGATGAGGCATCTTGATTTAGTACTCGGCTAGCGCCGCTACCAGTGAGAGCACGTGCACCAGAAGGTTTACGGCCAAGCGCAAGCCGGGAACTACTAAGCGAGGGTTCTGGACCGCTTCGTGCAGGTTGGGAAGGGGAAGCTGCACCTGAGAGAGGTGTGTGCACTGGCCGACCAGGGTCTGATACAGAAGTCGAATCCGAATTCTCGGAGATAGTCGTGGGCATGCGGCGTGGGGGGGCCGATCTTTCGTCAAGTTGTTGCATGAAGAAAAGTGCATCTGTGAATACACTCTGGGGGTCTGCCGGTGGTGGTACTGGTGTAAGTTTTGAAACAGGTGTTGAGGAGAAAGATAGCGGAGACGGTGACATGGGCTTATCAGGGACAGGGGGGACTGCACTCGAGGTGCCGCGCATCAGCGACCTTGAAGGTGGAGAGGACAAAGGTTGAGTAGCCTGCAGAGCTTGAATTGAGGGTAGATCCTTTTCCAACATGGAATGGGGAGACGTCAGGGTCGAGTAAGTTGGGGAGCTAGGAGGAGATCTTGATGTCTTCCCAAGCGACCCGGGGGACCCGGGCGACTGGAGTGTAAGCCCTTGATTTCCGGGAGTAGGTGAGCGCACCGACATACTTGAATTTGTCGAGAACGAGGGTGATTCAGGTGAAGTCAGCGGCGAGAAGGGTAACCTGACTCCCATGGTTTCTGCAACACCTCCCACGGAACCAGACGTCTCCTGTGACTTTGTCATAGCATTCTCTGCACTCGGGGACAACTTCGAGTCGGGACGAGAACCAGCACCCTTCCCAAAAGAGTCCCCGCTGAGTTTGCGATACGTTCCACCTGTGGGAGGGGGACTTGACGACTGGCCGAATATCGAATCACCCTCTCCATTCTCGTGTATGAGGGAAGCAGCGCCCGCCATAAACCTTACAAGAGGC
Organism: Caloboletus firmus; assembly: GCA_038094755.1. Lineage (NCBI taxonomy): Eukaryota > Fungi > Basidiomycota > Agaricomycetes > Boletales > Boletaceae > Caloboletus > Caloboletus firmus. Next base: position 76,895 of record JBBPUO010000010.1, on the reverse strand, counting down.
TCATTCTCATCTGACTCTGAAGCGTGATGCTGATATCCGTGAGACTGATCAGTTGACAGGGAACGGCCCGGTGCATGCGCCGGGTCAGGCAGGGTCTCATGAGCACTGTTCAGTTCCGTGATAGGCGTCAGTGCACGACCGATAGTTGGGTCGACAGGACGGGGTTGAGCTTGTGAGGAAGAGTTGTCGAAGTTCAGAGTGGGTAACTGTGGAAGTCGCAGGGATTGTTCCACCGTCTGAGCAGCTGGAGGTGCGGGTAGAGGGTGTTGCCGAGAGGGTTCTGCCCCAGAGGTTAAGGGAGGGAGGGCAGGTACACCATCTGGTCGTAACTGGGGATCAATTTGAGGCATTCGTTCGTGTAACACATTCAATAAGCGGGAACGAATAGTTGACGTGCGATCATCCATTGGATCCCTTGTTTCTGCGAGCTCTCTGTCCAGGAAGAGGAGCTTAAATCACATTTTAGACGGAAGTTACGAGGACCAGGGGGACTCTTACATCTCGAGAAGGCCCGACGGGATAAGCGAACATCATTGACACCGGATCTCGAGGGTCCCATGTATAGGATTTAGGTCGTCCGTAGAGTTCAAAAGCATCATGGAGCGCTGAGGCCTAAATCAGCTGGAGGATGCAAATGGAAACAAGGACACGTACCAACAAGCCATTTCAACATCTCTGACGCTTGTGTGTTTCCAGCCTCAAGCTCTGGCATGACGAGCAACCATCCTTCCCGTCCTCTCATACCACCTGCTGTCTCTTCGTCCCCAAGCAAACCTTCCAGCTTCATCAGCGTGCTCCGATTAATTAGCTCTGGACGCTCGGGATACACTGCGAACGCCTGAGTCACGTTCTTGAGCGTCAGCAGAGCCTTCTTCTTGTCCTTCGGTTTCGACGATGCGTAGAGTGACAGTACGGGACGTGGGGGCAAATCTTCATTTTGCTCCCGCGAAAAGAGACTGGACATGCGCTTCTTGCGACCGTCACCATAGGGTGGAGCAGGAACTTCAGATTGTGATGCGGCAGACACCACCATCCACATGCGTTTCCAATCAGTTTGCCCAGCGACGCGAATGCGTACCCAGCCTTCCATGCGGCCGCGCTGCAGAGTCGAATGTGTTTCCCTGCCTGTGCAAATGACTTTGTCACTCCAATGTTTGACAACACCGAATGAAGTATACCGTACCACCAGGCAAAGTTATTCGTATCAGATGAGCCGTGTATATCTCCTCAAGTCGTGACTTTTCCCAAGCAGAAAGCCGAAGCGCAGTTGCCCATGATACCAAAGCTGGAGTTGATGGACAGCTGAATAACAAGAGGTTTGAGCCAGCAGTATTGAGGGTAAGAACATTCGTGAATTTTTTTGGAGGCTGGTCATCCGTAGCGGGAACAGTGATAGAACCGAGAACTTGAACGAACTGTGATCATGCTTTAATCAAGCGCGTGACCATTAGAAAGTGGAAACGCACGGCATCCGTTGTGTTAAAATAAGCTGGGGGGACCTCCCTGCCTTGCCTATTCGCTTTTTCCACCTCGCGCATGTCCCATATACTAAGGGTTGTCCCACCGAGCTGTGCCCAGACGTCAACCCAGCCGTCGTCCTTGAGTGGCCGTTGGCCATCTGGCTGCCTCTCGAGGCGCTTTACGAGTGGGCCAGAAAAGTACACCTTGCGGGCATGCGCAAGAGTCAACTGGACGACGGAACGAATTCCAGGGTGAAGTGACGCTGCAGCGGGATGTCCACCGGCCAACGATGACCGACGGAACGCTGCTGGCGGTTGCTGGTCCAGCTGCTGGTCTGTGGGGGATCTCGTTGGACCGAGCGACTTTGATTGACCCATCTGAGGTGTGGGGCCACCAAAGTCGGTTGGCGGAGCACCGTTTGGGTTGCTGGGGTGTCTGTTGTGAAGGGCAGATGGGTTGACGTTGGGGGAGGAATCTTGTTGAGAATCTTGTTGGTGTTTGCTGCGAAAGGAGAAAAAGGAGGAAGTACGGGTATGTGACTGAGATGAAGGAGGCATGGGCCTTGAGTGGCTGTCGTTTGGGCTATCTTGTACCTGGGGGAGAGCGGAAGAGTCGTTGGGGGGTCGTGCTGGAAAGTCGTGTACGTCGACGGCTCTGGCAGGGCTGGACTGTCTAAGCTGCTGCAGTTCTGCTGGCGATATAAAACCGCGGTTGCGGCTGTCCCACTGCGGGCTCGAGGATGTCGTGAGTGGCGAAGACATCGGTCCAGAGCAAACTTGTACTTTGGCTCCGACTCGACAAGTAGCGACTAGTTTCAAGGATCGTCGCTGGCCAACGCCGCACACCCCGACGACTGCCACTTTTAAACATCCCTTCTCATCACCACACTATCTCCGTCTCCTTGCAATTTCCACAATGAATGTAATCTCCAAGATGTCCTTCCGTTCCATGCGGTCATGACACCGTTCATTAGCTTCATTGCATCAAAGAAAAGTTCAAGTGAGGCGAACCATATGTGGTGGACGACAGCTCAAGCGCTCATAGTCAGACCATACCGCGTCACCAATAATATGATTCACCGCGATCAGCAAGCTCGGCTCGCTTAGATCATATCATTCCAAGCAAATTCGGGACTGTGACGGATGCGACTTGATAATCAAGTTGGGATTTTCCACACATTTGCACTTCCAGAGCATGGTATGTATGGGATGCAAACTTGATTTTAAATGACCAGTTCAAAACAGTGATTTAAGCGAGTAAGGATTGATGGGTATAGATCAATTTGCACACTCTAAAGATACCTTTCTCAGCTCCGTACTTCTGCCCGTGGGGCATGCTCGTAACTGTCGAATCCAAGCGATTTTTGTATCACGTCGTCCGCTGCGTCGGGTTCGAGGTGTCCTTGAGCATTTCGGCGAGCTCTGGGGTGCAAAGGTTTACGTTAGCAGGAACACCACGTATCAGACAGTGCGGACGGGCTACCTGAAAAATGTGTAGCTCAGCACAACGTCGTCTATATTGCGACACGAAGGATCATCGAGCATGTCCTTGTCTATGAAAAAGAGAAGGGGCATGTCGACTTCTTCGTCTGCGAGGAGCTTTTGCTCCTCGAAACAGAAGCACTCTACTTTGGAAAAGTAGGGTGCAACCTGACACGCCCGCCAGCATGGCCAAAGCTTTGTTAGTGCGCCTTCATATTACGGAAAGGTGATTGTGACACACCCGATCCGGAGTCACGTTGTAGGTTGCGATCCCGATAATATCCTTTTTACTCTCGTTTCTGGCTTTGTAGAATGCTAAACTAGATTCACCGAGCAAGACGTCCACATATTTTTGCTGCGGAAAAAATTTCCAAGGGAGTGCTTCCGAGCGGTCTGCATTGAAATGCACGCGAATACGTCGCGCCCCTTCGACAGGTACAAGTCGAGAGGGGTCAAAACGACCGGATGACGTAGAGACGACCGAGGGTGTACCAGCGAACCCCGTGGCCGCACAAAACATACGGTAAAGCGGCACGGCCGCATATGTCACACCTACAACTAAGACAATCTACAGAAGAGAAAATGAACTGTAAGCACGGTGAGAAATCCCAGAATGCGCACGGTAGCGGTAGTGTACATGAGCAGATTGCGGTTCCGAGTTGCGTGGAGCTGTTGACGGGCCTGGTGATGGCGGATAAAGTGGGAATTGGGCGTCCGAGAGGGCGAGGAGTGGGTAGACATGGGAGTGTGAGATATCAGCCTGGCAGGTCTAGATGATACGTTCGGTGAACGCGAAAGCCATGACTGCAGCCCAGTCTGCGTTTGCGATGAAAAACTATGCGCCCAAGTAGCGCGACAATGGACAGGATATTGTGCGCTGTTGGCAATAGTAGAAGGTCTTGCCAGTGTCCTTTTCAATATCCTGAATGTGGTCGACATGTCAGCGACTGTCGTCGGCATTCCGGGACGGCTCCTTCAAAGGTGTAGTGGCACGTGACTAGTCTACGGAATCATCTGTTCCACCAGACGCTCACGCGTTTGACGACCGCCAGAGTACTGATCCAAACCCCAAAGTCATGCCAGAAACATCCAAGCTCAAACCAGATTCCCAACCTTCGTCGTCCAGAGCCTCGTCGTCGAATCCACCAGCTGACGCAGAGTTGGAGCAGTTACTCTCGAGAGAGGCGTCGGCGTTCCAACGCGAGGTCGAAGTAGAGCGAATACTCAAAGCGTTCAAGCTAAAGTGAGCCGTGCTACCTGCACGCTCAGCGGTGTATCTGACAGTGACATTTTACAGCCCGTATGATACCCTTAACCTCGATGAGACCGCAAAGCCAGAGGATATAAAGCGTAAATATCGGCATCTGTCCCTCTGTGAGCACAATCCTTCCTACCTTGATTTATGTGATTGTATCAAGAGCACGCTGACGAAATTTGATTGATTTGATCCTTGCAACTCATCTGTCCTCTGTTGTATCCAAAACTCGCACGAATTTGTACGTTTTTCTATGCACAGTCATCCATCCTGACAAGACCCCCCACCCACGTGCTCCAGATGCATTCGACCTACTGAAGAAGGTACGCTCCTCTTCATCCAATCCACTCGTTGTATACTTATTCTCTGACGACGTCGCTCACCACCTATCTCTGTTGGCAGGCCGAGGCTGAGTTATCCGACACCAACAAACGAACGGAGCTTGACGCGACAATCGCTTCAGCTCGCTCAACCCTCCTCCGTGCCCTATCCCTACCCTCGAACCTCACTGACGATGATCCACGTCTAAAGAATCTAGCTGACGATCCAAAGATGAAGGCTCAGGGTCTGACGACGCCATGGAGGATCATGCTCAAGGAGAAAGTCAAAGAAGTACTGATCGAAGAGGAAGTTCGGAGGAGGAGGTGAGCGGTAGTTGTATTTGCTTGCAATGAAAGTGCTAACACCGCTCAGGGCAATAAAGATGAATCTGGCCAATGAGGGCCTGGAGGCACGCAAAAAGGAAGAGGAGGTTTTTGCCAAGAAACGCAAGGCAGAGGAAGACAAAGCGTGGGAGGGTACGTGTTCTTCCCGCAGCCCGCTATCTTGAGCTCACCAATTTCTGCCTGAATGTGATCCGGTAATTAGAGTCGAGGGAGTCTCGCGTGGATAGTTGGCGATTATTCAGCAACTCAAAGAAGAAGAAAAAGTCCCAGGGTGCAATCCTTGGATGAGGCATATTCAGCTGTTCGGGCAACGGACTAGATTTTAATCTTCAATGGGAACCGTTGGTAGATCTGAGTGTTACCCCCAGTCAAACCTTCGGTCGTATGTGTGCATGTAATCAACGAACTACCTTAGCATCGCAATGTTGCGAGAAATTGTTCAACGTATGCGTGCTGAGGGGCACACTCTCACATCGCATTCAACCTGGACCATCATGCATCAAGGTCAATCCAAGAATTCGCTGCATCTATGTAAGAAAGGCTCTGAATTCCGAGGAAAGTATAACCACAGGTCTTCGCGATTCCTACCCCCATTGCACGTCCGCCAAACACGAATTATACTAATTCTCCGCAGTAAACATGTTGATCCCTAGGCACGCACTTGTTGTCAATCGTCAAGTTTCCCGCTGAAGGGCTGAAAGGGATGCTCAAAAAAATTACGGGTAGACCAGCAGAACCCTAGTCGGAGATATCAATCACTACCGAGTCCACGACCTCCTCCTGGTCCATTTTCCTTCTTTTGTTTGCGCGTCTCCGAGCAAGATTGGGGGGTCTAGATGTACCGTGACCTCCCAGTACTTCGTCTTCCGACGAGATCACAATCAATGACGGATCGCGGGGCAGGCGACGATCCGACGATTGAGTGGACTGGGGCATAGGAGATTCCGTCGAACCGCTCAATGACGAGGCGCTGGTGGCCCTCTTCGTACTACCCTGCGTCCTCGTACTAGGTACAGCGCCGGAAGGGGAGACGGGACATTTAGCTATAGGTCTCGTACCCAGAACCGAACCACACGGCGTTTTCCTAGCTGGCGCTATGCTCCGACGGCTATGCGACGTCGTGGCTTCCATTCCGGTATTTTTACTCTTGCCCTTTCCTTTGTTATTGGTACTCGTGCCTAGAGCACCTTGTTCGATCATCCCTATCTGTTCAAAGAACGACTCGTCCACGTCTATATCAAACGAGAGATCGTCGTAAGGGTCGGGAGACGCGAGCCGTTCTTCAGGCGGAGCGACGTGTTCGGCTGGGGCAGTCGGCGGCGGCCTTGCAGGCGTAGAACCAAGTTTCTTAACGGGAAAACTAAACGGCTCTGGGTCGGTGTCCCAGGTAATGTCAAACTCAAGCTCCGGGTTTGGTGGTGGGGAAGGACAGGGAGAGAGGCCGATGTCGGGAATCAGTTTAGATTCAGATGAGTGGGCGCTGAAGTAAGGAGATGTTTTAGCCGTAGAAGAAGTAGACGAGGCTTTGAGAGAGGAAGATGCGACCATTGTGTTGATGCGCAAGGTCTGTTTAGGGCTTGAGCTGGCGGCCTGCTTTTCTTTGGATGTCGAAGGAGGTCTAGCAGGCGGTGGGGCGCGGATACCAACATACTGATTCTGTTGTGTGTCGATCGCCTCGTTCATTTGCATGGTCATCTCGCGTAAGGCATCGGGATCTACGTCATCATCTACATACATGTCGTCAACATCAGCGGGTGGGGATTGTGGTTGCACCACGAGTGAAGGCTGATGCTGGAGCGCAGGCTGCTGGGCTGGTGCCGGTTGGTCAGGCGGATTTACCCGTGGCTGAGCTGCAACGGGTGGCTCGGGTGGGGGATCCGGACGTCTGTAGGCGGCACAGCGGCGAGATGTGGCGACGTACAATATAGTGCAATGATTTACATACCCTAACCGTTTCCTGAGGGAACTTAGAAAGACCTGTTCGCTGTTGACTTCGTGGTCCTCGGTCCTATAACCCTTAAGGGTGACATTTGTAGGCTCAAGGAAGGCAATGCCACTGCGTATAGGTGTGGACTTAAGAAGCATCTACCAGGAGTGGTATGAATGGGATTGTGGTGAGATTGACAGGAGACACACCTTGTACCCGAGGGGTGTCGTGCCCAATTCCAACTGAGGAAGGGACCTAAACTCGATGGCCCTAAAGGTAGTCAAGCCGTCGGAGAGCTCAAATCTGAGCATACCGCGGGGGAACCTAGGGACAGGCCCCTCGTCTTCGTCGTGATGCTGTTCGGCACCCTCTTCTTGTGCTAGACCCAAGTCTGCGCGATCGAGACGAATCTGATGTGTGTTCAAAAGGCTAAATGCGGAGTGCGCGATTTCTGTGATGCTCTTGATTTCGACGAGCAGTGGTGTCGAGCCAGTGGTCTTTTTCTGACGATGGGCTTGGCTGCCAGGACGGCGAACACTGGATGGGCGGCACAGACGAGCTGTATTTGGGTCGGAAGCGACGAAAAGAGGGTCAATCCCGGACCCAGGTACTGTCGAGTCGGCGAGATTAGACTGGAGGAGCTGTGCTTCGACGTATTGGATGAACTGGTCAAAGTCTCTGTTTGGATCGAGGCCGAGCTCGGAGGAAAGCCAGTCTGAGCAGTCTGCAAGCCATTCCTGGTGGACTTGTTGGCGGGTGGGACGAGAAGGAGAATATACGCTTACCTGGTCGATGGCTGGTCTCTGGTAATTCTGCGCGATCCACGCTCGGACGCGCTGATGAGCGGGCATGAATGAGAACGCGACTGGTCACGTGCCCCATGGTGGTATGCTTCGGTCGGTGATGTCGCAACTGCCCCGTCTGCCCGTGCCAGACATTAAGAGGACGCTTGACGGCTATCTTCGCTCCGTACAGCCAGTCCTCCTCGCAGACGAGTACAGCGGCGGTCTCCCCTTCGCCGCTGCCTATGCCCAACAGCAGGCACTCATCAATGCATTTCTTGATGGCCCCGCACGGCGTGCACAGGCACGTCTTCGCGCACTCGACAGGGTATCTCCACACAACTGGCTCGATGACAACTTTTGGATGAAAAAGACCTACCTCGAGTGGAGAGCTCCCCTCCTCTTGAACTCAAACTGGTGGCTCGCCTTTGTGAATGATCCCAATGTTCCACCCGACGTAGTCACGAGCCACGCAGAGGGAATCACCCCTTGGCAAGTCAGGAGAGCAGCCTGTCTTGTGCATGGCATCCTTGATTTTAAGTGCCGAATGCACTCGTGCGTATCTTCTCTATCCCTACTTCTGTGGCTCATATTCGTTGGGGATCAGCCAAGAACTCTATCGAGACACCACTCGGATAGGTACCACCATGTCCTCCCTCCTCACCCCTGCTCATATACTACTGACCAGGTCTATGGCTAAGACATTCCACTGCCCAAATATTCAACATTTGCCGCCTTCCTCAACATTCTTCTGACACACTTACCACTCCTGCGTCTCCCTCTTCACCCTGGGCATCCACAGTCACTCTTATAGCACATGATTATTACTATGCACTCCGTGTAGTAGACCCAACCACTGATGCACCTTTGCATGTTGACGAGATTGAGCGTGGTATCAGGGCAGTTGTAACCGATGTCCAGCATCGCCGCCGAAGTGGCGAGTTGCCTGTAGAGGTTGGTGTCCTCTCAGCAGATAATAGAGATGAATGGTCTCAGGTAAGGAATCTATCCCCCCCTCTTCATTCTTACTATAGTGTGACGTTACTTGACTGACACACCAGAGCTACTCAACGCTGCTGTCCATTTCACCACAAAACAAACAGTCATTCGAAGCCATACACCAATCTCTATTTGTCGTTTCCCTTGACCATTGGCCCGCCCCTTCTGCACCTACAGACCAACGTGATGAAAACCCACGCCTTACTTTCGACATCGATCAACGTGCTTTTGATGCGTCCTCTTCCCAATCACCCTGGTCTCTGTCGACAGCGCCCTCCGATCTCTCGTCTCACCAATCTGCGGTCCGTTCATCACCTTCAGCACTCAACCGCTTCTTTGACAAACCTTTGTCTCTCATTGTCGAGCCTAGCACACGGGCAGGTGCCATGGGTGAACATTCCCCAGTGGATGCGTTGGTCCCAAGTGTAGTCTGTGAGTGGGCAGTTGCTGGGGCAAATGGGGAGAGCATCCGTGGGGGTTTGGCTGATGTTCCATTTGAGAACGACCACCAAGCAGGCAAACTGGAAGGTCTAGAAGCTGGGTCAGGCTCACTTTGGACACGACTCAATTTTGTCTCCTCGCCATCGATACAGATTGCAATTGAGAGTGCGAAACAGCATGCACGGACACTGGTCTCGAACTCGGACCACCAGGTATCCTATTTCGGAGAGTGGGGAGGCGAAGAGATGAAGCGAGTGTGTGAGTTATGTTGCCTTCGAGTGCATTCCTTCCCATCAAAGGTACTCACTGCCCCACCAATAGCATCGTACCAGCCCGATGCGTTTGTCCAGCTTGCGCTCCAGCTTGCATACTTTCGAATCCATCAGTGCTCAACACCTGTGTACGAAACAGCACTTACCCGAACATTCCAGCATGGACGTACTGAGACAATACGTTCGTTTACGACAGAGAGTTTTACTTTTCTAAGGGCGTTCGCGGGGTGGAAGGGGAGAAGTGTGGACCAGACTCGGAGCGATGTGAGTACACTCAATGTGGATATGAGATGACGTTGACGACAATGTTTTCCCGTCGCGCAATTATCTTGCCTATCTTCTTGTATCCGATTTTCGTCCTTGCACTGACATCGAACCATGTTCCTATACGACACACGCAATGGTGTACACCACAGCCTTCGCCTCATCTTTATCCTCTCCTCCAGTCTGCTCTCAAAGTTCATTCTTCACTCACTCGCTCAGCAATGATGGGCCGCGGGATTGACCGTCATCTTCTTGGCCTGCGATGCGTCCTCAGCGACGAATGGGCGTGGCTCGATGACATTGCTAAAACCTTGCCAGATGTTGGCCAAGGTACAGACAGCGTTGGACGCGGAAAGGCAACGTCCCAGCCTGTTTCGGTTTCAGAAACAAGTGTCCCTCTGTTTGAAGATGCCATTTTCAAGAAAAGCCAAGAATGGCGGCTGTCGACGAGTGGTCTAAGTGAGGGGTGGTGGTTCAGGGGAACTGGGTGAGTCATCAACCCATCGTTCAGTGATGAGGACTGCCGTTTTGGCATACCCAAACATGGCACGACCCCATGCGTTATTAACGACGACCTCATCCTCGTAGATTCGGATCGCCATATGAAGATGGTTATGGAATAAACTGTGAGCACTCTAATTTGCTCGTCATTCGCTACTGTCCCAGTGCTGACCGTGCGTATGCCTCGCCTTGCATGTTCAACCCATTCCGCGCTTGATCTCTCCGTGTGGACTGTACCCGATCTTCGTCCTACGACTCCCTTGCTGGCGATACTCTCCGTGATGTCGTGTTCGTCGAACAGATCTCATCGGCCCGCACGCTGTTAAATTTTGTGTCGAATCCAAGTATTCGTGTCCAACGACATCCACACGTGTCTTTATCGAGCATGTCGCAGACGCCCTTCGAGACATGAGAGAGGTATGTCTGTCCGCGAACAAAGCCGAGAGCGACAAGGAAAGCGACTTTGTGTCCGCAAACGCCGAACCTGCCAACATGCCAAACGCTGGCGCAGACTACCCCTCGACGGACGGCCTCAACAACAAGCGTCAACAGCTTGGAGACTCTGTCCTCGCGAAACCGCGACTATGAATGCTATCACATTATAGATTACAAAGTACCCCCTCGATGGCGCATTGCAACTGTAGGCCGCATTTCCACGCGCTCTCTAAATGGGTTTACCTTTTGGTGAAGGATCATCACTCATATAGTACCTTGGAGGACATCTACTCTTAGAATGTTGTGATGGAAAGTCCATCGATTAGGTGCTAAGATTAAGTAACGTCCGATGTGTCGACATTGAGAGCCAAATCAATACGCGACATGTAATAACCAATGGGAGGAGATCTACTACGCCTGCGACACCAATGGCATGCTCTTGGAACCCCTGTTCATCGCTCCGATTCGGTCTTTCTCACTCCCCATATGGAAAAAGTTGTTCGCAGGCCGGGTCTCCCAGCGTCTCGTAGAACGTGGCCAAGTTAGTCTTGAGTGCGGTCTCGAGCTCGGAAGTCGGGTTGGGGTACAGCTGAGCCGTCAAATTGACCTGTCTCTGGTACGCGTAGCACAACTGAAGGGAAAGGGAGAGAATCAGTACAGGGGAAAGGGGGGCCGTTGCCTGGCTCGGTAATTAAAAAAAAAAACTTGACGCACGCTTCCAGGGTCCTTCGGATTCACCACATAGTTGTTTACGCCTTCGTTATGGCCCGGCCTCACGCGGACCAAGCTGAATACCTGGTCAAACACGGCGCTGATCTGGGGGAAGTCATATGGGCCCTGACGACGATAGAATCCGTCGGGATACTTGTGATTCTGGTAGAAGCTCCGCGCGTTGTCCAACGTGGCAGGAGTCGTCGTTTTACCTGTCTGGTTGCTCACGAAGAAGGCAAGGGGAAAGGTCGTTTCTGCGTAGGCGGTGAGGTAGCGGGGGGTATCGAACGAAAAGGTCGGGTTGCGTGCGATGGAGTCATTGATGCGGAGGGACTTTTGCAGGGATGCAGATTCGACGGTGATCATGCCGTCTCCGACGAGGTTGGCAGCATAGACGAGCTGTGAAAGGGATGAGAAATATAGATACAGGTGGTGGCCTGCACCTACCTGATCGAACAATGTCTCGTTGAAACTCCAGTTGTCGCCGAAGTAATAGTCACCACGAGTAGTACTAGCATCACCTAGAGTTGAGAGTCGACAGCAGTAATCAGCACATGGTTACCGGGAGTACACAAGGATATCCGTTTCCCTGGGAGAGCGGCATGAAGCTTACCTTCAAAGTTGCCGTGGATGTTAAGTCCGGGAGCGAGTTGACCATGTGCAGTCGTATTTGCACCAATGCTCATCAAATTGGTCAAATGGTTACCGTCGACCACAAATGCCTATTTTATTCCCGAAAACCATGAATCCGTTAGGAGGGAAAACGAGACAAGGGAATATCCTCGGACGTACTCCATAAGTGGAGAACGCAGCCAGGTTGTATCCCATGTTGAAACCTGCGGAGTCTCAGATTGAACTCTCAAGAGGATTCCTGTGCAATGATCCACGCACCTTCTTGGACAGCATTAATGATCTCAGCCGGAGTGGCCACGCCGTTACGGTGGATATACTTTGCACAAGAAACACATTCATGGGTAAATCGCGTCGCCGAGATCTCCGATCACTTACCCCGTGAGAAGATAGTGTATTCAATCCCGGGCAAGGACCACGAATATCACCTGGTTGATCAGGGATGTATGGGTGGGCCGAGTCATAGACCAGCTTTGCGGACGTGTCGTTGATGGGAGGCGGAGCAGGTTGTGCACCAGGTGTGCTACTAAAGGTTCGCGCTACAGCCCGGGCCTCTTCTGGAGACAAGCCCGCGAGCGAACGGTATTCCGGGAAGTTCGCTAGGTGCGAAAACCCCAGTGCATATGGGACGAGCGCAGCTGGTATTGCGAGGTTCTGCAACTTCATCCCGAACCAATAAACAAGGAGTTGGGGGAAACAATTCTGATGAAGAGGACAAACCGACTGCCGGTGGTCTTATATACCCAAAGGAAAACCGAAGTGGCAGCTTGAATTTAGTCAGCAGGCTGAATCCAGGGAGAACTTGCAATGCTCTGCGTAGGACAGCGTATTTTCGGTTCCAATGGCAATGCAACTGCGCGGACGTATTTCGCAGGGTATGTACATCAATCTAACACCATTTTTAGTCGCATTCGGCGGCGAGGTCGAGAGTTCGACATTGCTTGGCATTAATGTTAGCAAATTGAGTCTAGCAAACCTGCAGCTCGCCATTTGTTCTGTGTTATCGAAGAACAGTTCCCGTCTCGCCAGATCTGCAGTGAGGGCAAGAAATAGAACACACACGCGGGAAATGTTCTCATGATACCATTACTGTAGCATGGCTGGTGGGCCCATGCATTCAACCACCGCAGCTATAGCATGGCTACAGCAACAACGCTGTTCAGTCATCAATGACAGAGTCACTACCAGAGACATTCTCACCTGTCAATTCCGACATGTTCTGATTACGGCTTCATGGCTAAATGTTAACAAGCATATACTTAGCCGTCTATAAGGCCGCGGTCATCGCAAGCGAAGGTTCGAGGGAACTGCGACAAAACAACATGTAAACTGTCAGCGGGAACCCGCCCACCACAGGCACATGACACGTATAAATTTACTCCAGACTTCCGACACCAGGCTCAAGTCTACACTTGCGCGCCCGTCCGTGCATGGCCCTTAACATAGCTTGGTCAATATGAGATTCGAGAGTTAACTTGAAACATAAGCTCATCCACGAACCGGTACTTGTTTGATGAGTTGCGGAAGGAGGAACGAGTATGTTCCTCTTTGGTCTGCCCATGGGAGCCTATACAACGACCAATTAGTATAGCTCCGTGTAATGGGCAACGTGCGTTCACGGTCGGAGCATGATATATACTTTAACCGAGGAAATTTACATGCTGTGCAGTTACCGCGTGTAAATGTGTAAAGCGATTCACCTTCGATTACACCCGTGATAGAGTTTTGGAAGCGTACTGGACCAATGATTAACGTAGGACATACCCATACAAATATTGAAGTTGTGGTCTACATGCAACTTATAAACCCACCGTACATCTATGCCTTGGTGGACATCTTTCTGGACAGGCTCCTCATGCGCTCTGCGTTGAGTTTTCTGCGGGCGATATCATTCTCCACGGTGTGGCTGGCTCTCATGACACCCGCGTTGGACTTGGGTGCGACAGTGTAGTTGCCGAGTTCTCTCTGCGGAATCATAACAGCGTTCTTTCTGATGCGGTTCTTCTCGCCCTCCTTTGCACGTGCGAGAATAGAGTTGAGACGTTCATTAGCACGTTCTGTTGCGTCTTCTTGTGCGGTGGGAATAATGCGATCACGATAAGAGGCACTACGTTTGATGATGGGACGAGACCAGGTGGAGACGAGATCGTTGGCGATGCGCTGCATGTCAGGGTGGACACGTTTGCATTTGGTGTAAAAAAGGACGATGCGACCCAATCCAGACTCTTTGAGAACGGAACTATCGATAAACTCCATTTTCTTCAGGATTGGGAAAAAGTCACGCTGGATGTTCAAAGCAGGCAAAGACCGGTCTGGGAGAGGCTCGAGCCATCTGCGGACACCCTCGAGAAGGTTGTTGTCCATAATGGATTGTGAGAGGGATTGCCTATGTGGAATACAATTAGCAGGCGGTAAAGGAGAGGAAGGGTGATGTGCAGCGTACTTGCGGAGGACTTCCATGACCTGAGGAAGGAGTCTAAGCTTATTTATTGCAGGTAGCTTCTCGCGGTTCGCCTGTTCGTCGTCGGCAGCGGCACTGAGCATGGCTTCACGAAGACGAGAGACCTCTTCGTCTGCGAAGCCATCGAGAGCATCCTCGTCCTTTTTGCGTTTCTTTTGCCGAGAACCTTTTTTTGGTTTGAGTATGGCGTCAAACTGCATTTCGAGGCGAAGCTTGTTCGCTGAGAGAAGGATTTCCAAATAGATCAGTGGGACAAAGGGAAAGACGGACCCTTCTCTGGGGGAAGGTCGTTCAGGTCTTCCTCGGTGATCTGTTTCCGCTTGCGCTTTTTCTGGGCCTGGCGGCCATCACGATCGTCTGTGCGGTGCTTGACTTTGCGTTTTTGTTTCTCAAGACGTTCCTGTTCATACGCATCGCTCGACTCGGCGGATGATCCAGAGACCTCCTGCTCGGGGGGTGCGGGTCTCGGACGCTGGTGGTGCTGGGGGACGTCTGTGGCGAGGTGAGGGCGAGAGAAGGGAGAGAGGAGGGAGAAGACGTGCCTTCCTCTTCGGAAGAAAGCTCGGAGCCATCGCCAAAAATGTCGCGCTCGAGGTTGTGTGCCTGCAAAGGGATGAGGACGCGGTCGCAAGCTCAGAGGAGGGTCTCAGGACTGACCGGTGCCATGGCAGTTGCAGGGCAGGATGTAGACAAACAGGTATAAACTCAGTGACCGGGTGCGATGACATTAATAAGCTCATATTAACTCGGTTGGTACAACAATTCAATCCCGCAGTGCCGGGATGTTTCCCTTCCTCAGCATGGATCCCTACTCGGACAGGACTCCCTCCCTCACAAATTCGGATGCCTCCTCCACTTCCTCCTACCCCTCCCTCGAAGACCGTCCACTTCCCGCTCTTCCCCACGAACTCCCAATTCAGAGAAACCTCCAAAACACCCAGGACCCTCGAAAACTCATCCCCGAATTCCCTAGGCAACTGGACCCCGTCCTGGCCTCCCCTCCAAAGCCCTCCGCCCCCCTGGTCAAGTCCAAGGCCTGGCGCAGTATGCACAGAAATGCCGTGCTGGCACTGCGGCAGCCCCGGCTCCTCGCCCGAATCATCTACTTTACTACCTGGGACGATCTTCATGCCCTCTTTGCGACTTGCTCCGGAATCAGGCGTCTTTGGGCCTCCCGTAACACCAGGGACCTTGTTCTCTCTCGTTACCTACCGGGTTACCGTGTAGCCCTGCGGCAAAGGGATCTCTCCGCACTCCAAGCCATCGATGTCACTCTCCACGACCTCCATCTCCTATGTTCGTCCTTCTCCCTCTCCCCATGTGCACGTTGACCATCCCCCGTTTTAAATTATCCAGTACTCTCGCAACGAGTCCCGCTTCACCAGTATCCTATGCATGCGCTTGCAAGTCTCTCGAGCGTTCATGACTCGGCTAACGACAGTGCATCCGCAACAATAACCACTCGACTCGCTACCCTTGCCAGTACACATTCCCGTTTCGTCCTTTTTCTACAATCGCTCGTCCATAGCTCCCCTCTCCCGTTACCCATCGATTCTGATCTTCCACGGCAGCCCTCTCAGCTCACATCACCGCCCGGCTCTCCGCCTCGTGTCCTCCGCGAGCTCACTTTCCCAGCTCCGCTCTCTTACCTGTCTGATCTCTCCGATGTCCAGCATTCTGATGCCAGCGCTCGCAGTTCCTTGGACATCCGGAGTCCAACCAGCGCCCCGCGTTCGCGGACAGGCACTTCCAGCCCCTTATCGCGGACCGATGGCATTGCACAACCCCTGAACAAGACACGCACCAGGGGGCTTTCTATTTTTGGTGCTCATTCCGCTCCTCCCCCGCCCCCAATGGAGCCGCGCGCACTCAAGTACTACGAAGCTCCCTGGAGGCGCTACGCAGCCCCGCGAAATTCTCCCAATGCCCCGCCCATCCCTCCATTCTCCGACATGCGGCCCACGTCCTATTCCGAAGAAGACATCTCCCGTCCTTTTGCGAGGACACACAAACGCAGTGCCTCTGCCGAATTTTCTTGTGCATCCTCGATCAGCGGTAGTTCATCTTCACCCTCTATTCACAAAGCACCATACGACATACGTATGCCCACCTCTCCCCACGATCTCTGTTTTGCACTTTCAAGAACTCGTGCTCCTGTCCTTCGTGTCTTCGTCCCTTGCAATGTCCTCTCTCCTGATGCCATTGCAGCTTGTGAAGCACAACTCTATGCCGGGGGGCTTTGGCAGTATCTCTCGACCGGAGACGTTATTTGTAATTTTGGTTATGTTCCCTTGACTCCAGACGGAACCCAATCTCAAATTGATCTTTCTCCCGAAGAATGGTCTACATCTCGAAATACGTGGCTACTCTTTGATGGCGATACCCTCATTCCTTTCTCTCCTCCAGCCCCGCCACCACTCCCAGACCCTCTCAGCCTCCCCTCGCCCTTCTACTACACCCACCTTATATCTTTTAACGTGAACCCTACCTTCACATTTGCGCCGCCAGGTGGTGGAGGTGCTCCTGAGACTTCCCTTATAAACACGTTGACACGCGTTCCGAGTCCCCACTCCCCCGGTGGCTGGGCGATGGCAAAAAGGTACATGTGGATAGTGCGCGCACGTGTTGGGATGGGTTTTATGGACGTCGACGACGGACTTGGTGAGGGCTGGCGGGGCGAGTGGGTCCTCGAGGCAGAAGGGACTCAGGAAGGCAGGCAGACTCTCGTCGATTGTATTTCCGGATTTGCAGGTGAGATATTTGTCTGGGAGCTTGTGCGAGAAAAGAGTGGCGGGGGCCGCATCTGGTTTCGGTAAGTAGCCGCCTTGTCCTGGCGTCCGTGTCCGCTCACGCATCTCTGTCCACAGACTCATTAGACCTGTAGTTCCACCAAAGGACAATTCAACGAACATTCATCTAATTCGCTCATATCTACCGTAGGACGCTTTGAATTTAGGTTATACTTCCACTTGCAACACTTTACACTCCTTTGCTCGAATGACACTGCACTCGAATCGTAGCATGTACGTATTGTAACGATCTACTCACATCTTCTACCTGTTGTCTTCCATGTTATTGCTTAATGCTGTTGTGGACAATATTTCACCCTTCTCTAGCGAAAGCAACGCATTTTTCTGTCTCAGGTAAATGTACAAATCGATTCACTGCGTTACACACATTATGCAAATTCGCAGCTGCGCATCACTGCTTCCACAGCATCATCAAGTAAGCTTAGCAATGTCGGTGCCTAGGAATTGTACCAAATCTAAATCCCCCTGGGAGGCTGTCACCACACCTGCTTTCTGGAGGACGCTAAGAGTCCAGATGGTAACGGGCAGGTGGGGACGATGTCAGAGTATTCCCGTCGCCACAGCCTCGATGTAGTACTCACGCAATGGTGTGGGTAATGACATGGGTCGGAATTTCTGCACAGTCGTCTGGGTACGCAACGGTCTGTAGCCATGCCTACACCAACGTAAGAACAACGATCACACCCGAAATTGCTTGGTGATGGGCAAAAGTCCCACCTTGACGTCCTCCTCCGGATACCCAAACGTTTGCTGGATGAACGCCACGCTTGGGCCTGCACGATGCTCGGGGGAAGCAAACGTGCGTACGTAACCTGAGAGCTTATCCAGGAACTCGCGCACGTCAGAAGGTGCTGCGCGCGTGGGATGTGCTGCGATAAGCCAAGACGGCCACGGCGTCGGAACTTCACCAATCTGGACCAACGTACATGTACATGAGTTCGTAAATCAATTTCCGTCGCCAACACGGAGTGTATGTGGGGGGGAGGAGCGGACGGAGACCGTCCCGGGGGACAGTGTAACATGGGACGTACGAAACGACATTTCCCAGCGTCGGCAAATGGTTTGGTAGTGAACCATTCCCACATAAACGCACTCGTCGACCCGTCGTTCACGGAATCGATCAGGCCCCGGATGTCGTTGTTCACTGCGGCGGGAGATCATTGGTCCACATAGGGGACGCACAGGATAACATGGTGTGGACGTACCCCGGAATCGGAGGTTCTCCGTGGACCAACCTTGCTGTAGAGCCATCACGAATGCCATGGTTTGGCTACCGCTGTGTTTTTACCCCCGAGGAATTAAGGCACCAGGGCGTGGATTTTCAGGATGAGGTATGACAAAGACAGGGGGGGAAGGGGGCTATACCTGCCATTCCTTGAAATCCCGAGCGTCGTCCCCTGGAGGTCAGATATCTGCTTGTATGCAGTGTCCTTGGATCCTGTGATCACTGCCCTGCGATACCGGTATCGGCTCGACGTCAGTTTGTTTATCTTCATTGGAGATGGGGGAAAAACGAATGGAAGGTGAACGTGCCATCTTAGAGGGGATGTAACGTAACTCCCAACGAGTTTATATGCCTTGGATCCCTTTGCAATACCCGCTATCAGTGGGTCCGTGAGGGCACTGTCATATTAACGAGATGTAACTGGATTAGAGACTTGACCAGTACCCTGTCACGGAGAAGAGACTCCGTACATTGCAACGTCGATCTCGTCGTTCGTCAGACGGGAGATCAGTTGGCCCGTCCCACCTAGCATAGACGTTCATCGATAATCAAACACGAAGTGCTGCAATCGTACTAGGACATTCTACGAGTGTGAATGTCTTATCTTGATCGGCGGCAGCAAACTGGAGCAAAGGGGAGCAGAAGTGCTCGCGGACTGTGTATAAATTCTATCAGTGCCAACCCTTGGAATCTAACCGAGAACGCATCACCGTATCCTACTCTCAAAGGCATTGATATGTTGTAGACAAGGTCTCTGATATGACCCACTTGCGAAAGTTTCTCGATCTTGGGGCCAACTTCAGTCCCCAGTGCTTGCGTGGCTAAATTTACCAAACAAAATTCTGAAGCAGAAATATATTATCTCAAGTGAATGTATGTTGTTCTTGGAAACACAACAAACAATTTGAACTACGTTCATGTAACATACGAAACCCGCGGAAGAAGCGATCACTGTATCAGAATCATCCATGCTAACACAAAGTAAAAGATTCTAGAGCAGTTCGGACGGAGTGCGACGCAGAGGTAATTAATTACTCACAATAGAGGGTATACGGCAAGAAGGATACGCTGTTGCTCTATCTTCGTACCATCCAGGAAGTTTATAGAGGCTGTTTTGTCAGTGAGTGGTGAACAATATACCAGAAAGAGTGGCGAGTCACCCCAGATACACCAAGCCCATGCAGCTAGTGCAATCGGTGCACGCACCCAAATAATGCGGACAAAGCAGGATACAAGTGCCGCAATATCCAAAGGTGCTATACAGTACCCCAGGGCGCATAAACCCTGGAAGAACGAGCTTTAAAAACAGTCAGACACCTGGATATCACAGGATTCGCGCTTATACGTACACTCGGCCTCCGAGCAGCTAGGGATAAAGAGATCTGTAAAAAGCAACATGGGAGGCACTTCTCGAACTTACCTTTGCCTGAATAGTCACTACAAGAGATCCAACAGAGACGATCACGACTACACTCGTGAATACCCCGAGAGCCTGGCTGGCGGGTGCCTTCAACGAGAATGAGTGGAATCGCGCGGAAAAGTGACCAGACATGCGCATACATTCACGCTAAGCATCATGCCGAGAGCAAGGCAGAGTAACAAGGGTCCCCACAGATCCCAATCCCTGGTACGTGGTTAGACCATGTTCTGCGACCGGTGACTAAACATACCTCAAGACTTCACGCCCGGTAGTTTTACGGGGATACAACACTTGAATGAGTTTGGAGTATATCGAGAGAAGGTCACGCGCCTACGCATCAGCGGTCAGTTGCAGTGCAAGGGGTCAAGGGTTAACACGAACGATCGTTGTAGCTACGGGCTCGTCGAGGGTGTCGACTCCCGTGTATCTACATGAGCATGATTTCAGCTGAATAACATAACTGAACGAACGAACGACACGTACCGTGTTTCGACTCGAATACCACCCACCGTCTGCCTGGCGGGCTTATGGGGCCCATTCGAGCTACCAATGTTCCCTGAAACGCCCTGTGCAGGTGGTCTAGCACTGCTCATCTGTGCGACTGGATCTGGCGCGCGCGATTTTCCTTTGTCTATAGCTGGCACAGGTAGACCTGGTGCCGTGAACCCGGGGATGTCTTGTTCATCTAGATCATCGTCATCCTCGTCTGGCGGACGGTCAGCATACATAAATTCGATGCGACATTGAACATGCCTGCTTCAATGAACCTCGAAGAGGATGTTAATGGTGCTGTTACCGAGGCCATATGCAAGTTACCTGGAACGCTCGAGTTGGTCAGGCGGTCGTGTTACTCGGCGCGGCAATCGGATGCAGTCATGGTCACGTGAATATTTCCACGGTCGTGCAAGTCCATATCGGTAAATGACTGACGCGTCTTGAGCATGCCAGTGCCCATTTCACTCAACGAGAAACGTAAAGATGGTGTGCACCTTTTCCTTCAACGACGTATACCTGCTAACGTCGCCCGCAGGGTAACGCGCCTTCAGGAATGCCGCCCACCCATGGTCAGGGCCAAAACCAAGACAACAAGGAGAAGAAAGACGAGCAACCACACAAGAAGAAATGGGAGCCACCTCTCCCAACGCGGGTTGGAAAGAAGAAAAAGCGTGGCCCCGCAACGGCGTCCAAACTCCCCCCCATCTATCCGAGCACGCGATGTCGTCTGCGTCTCCTCAAGATGGAGCGTATCAAGGACTACCTCATCCTTGAGGAAGAGTTTATCCAGAATCAAGAACGTTTGAAGCCGGAGTCATCTAGAGAGGAGAAGAACCAAGACGAGAGGTCGAAAGTCGATGATTTGCGTGGCACGCCGATGGCAGTAGGAACCCTGGAGGAGATCATCGACGACGACCATGCCATCATCAGCACTGCGTCTGGGCCAGAGTCATACGTGCCAATCTTGAGCTTTGTCGACAAAGACCGCATTGAGCCCGGGTGCTCAGTGTTATTGCACCACAAGAACCAAGCCGTTGTTGGCGTTTTGGAAGATGACACGGACCCCTTGGTCAGCGTCATGAAGCTCGAGAAAGCCCCAACGGAGAGTTATGCAGATATCGGTGGTCTCGAGCAGCAAATACAAGAAATCAAGGTAGGCATAATAGATAATACTGTGAATTACTAGCTTAAATCTCCCACAGGAATCTGTCGAGCTTCCGCTTACACATCCAGAACTCTATGAGGAGATGGGCATCAAGCCACCCAAGGGTGTCATCCTTTATGGCGTTCCCGGAACAGGAAAGACTCTTCTAGCCAAGGCTGTCGCAAATCAGACTTCCGCCACTTTCTTGCGCGTCGTCGGCTCCGAGCTTATTCAGAAGTACCTCGGCGATGGACCAAAACTCGTGCGAGAACTGTTCCGCGTAGCAGAAGAACATGCCCCAAGTATCGTATTCATTGATGAAATCGATGCCATTGGTACTAAGCGGTATGTGACATTTTTGTAGCTGCTTGTTTGTCTTGACCGGTGTTCTTTTAGATATGATTCGACTTCGGGAGGCGAGCGTGAAATTCAACGGACGATGTTGGAACTACTCAATCAGCTCGATGGGTTTGACACACGCGGTGATGTCAAAGTTATCATGGCTACCAACAGGATCGAAACACTTGACCCAGCTCTCATTCGCCCTGGCCGGATCGACCGCAAGATTGAGTTCCCTCTACCAGATGTAAAGACAAAGCGGCATATTTTCCGGTACTTTGCATTTACTTTCCTGTTTGACGCTCTACTCACCCGTCTCGCACAGGTTACATACAGCCCGGATGAGCTTGAGTAACGATGTCGACCTGGAGGAGTTTGTTATGGCAAAAGATGATCTTTCGGGTGCCGATATCAAGGCAGTGTGTACGGAAGCAGGTTTGCTCGCATTGAGAGAACGGCGGATGCGGGTAACCAAAGCCGATTTTACCACGGCGAGGGAAAAGGTGAGTAACTCACGTAAGTTTGTACTGAGTGTCTCATTACCTTTTGCAGGTGCTGTACAGAAAGAACGAGGGTACTCCGGAGGGACTCTACTTGTAGACGTTCCGTCATGTCTTTCTTGGGGACTACAGTCGCTTCCCCGTGCATATATATTCCGTCTGGGCTACTCGATAACGTTAAGTTCTGAAACGAAACCGGAAATCGCATCATCAATTATCCAGTACTTAGCCCCAGCAGGAGATCCGGTGTAGTAAGTTGATGCTTAATCGCGCGCCTCTGTATTGTGTCACGTTTCCGGTGCTGTGACACCGTCTGCCGCGTTGACAGCCTCTGCACTGATTGTTGGCCTCGGATATGTGCAGTAACAAGGTGCATATGATTCAACTACAAATGCGACTAGTTTCTAGAGCATCCGCCAAATGCGACCCAAGCAAGGCTTAGTGGGATGAATACTTCTCGACTAAACGGCAATGCTTTTCAACTGCGCAGAGGCTATGGTACGTACTGGTAATACAGCCTGTGATCCTATCCTTGTGGCGCGGTGCTCGTGAGTTTTTGTCATTGTTCTCGCATGCTGCTCTCATCAAGAGTCGAATGCAGGTACTGGAAGGGTGCGTCAACAACGAATATTTGAATGCCCAGTAATTATCTTGTGTAAAGGTTGCACGATTGCGGAGATGTGATGGGTCATGGTATCGTCACCGCCTTCGTGGTAGTTAGATACTGCACCAGTTGACGATATCCGAGTTATCTCGATTTCGGGTGGAGTTATATATATACAGCATCTTGGGTTCCACGTCGGCTGAAACGCTGTTTTCGGGCTGAGAGCTAGACTGACAATGGTCCGCTAGCCTTGAGGGGGACACCAAACCCCAGGAGACGTGATCGTCCACGCGCTTGTGGCGTCGCGTGCTTACGGCACAGTATACACAACTCCGAAATCCTTCCGACATTTGGCTTTGGCGGTGCCTGCATGTGCAGTGGCCGAATACTTTCTAGTGGTGTCTTCACGTTTTCTCGACCTGTTCAAGACAGAGACAGCGAGCGCCCCTCTGCAAAATGTCGAGCGCGCCGCGGCGGCCGCTCAGCCTTGCAGTTCTCGACGTCTACTTTGACGAAGTAGTTCCGCTTGAAAGATACTTAGACGAGATCCTCGTTCTGTCCTCTCACATTTCCGATTCTCCCAACTCAGGGATGCCTCCCATCTTCACCGACGATGATCCACAATCATATTGCGATTTGCTCAAGACCTCCTACGTCGGTCTCAAATCAGATGCTTCGCAGCGTCCATCTTTCGTGGTGACACCGCCGTTGATGTATATGCGAGACGTGAGTTCATGTGCATGCATCACACCCTAAGTCAAGCGGTGAGGATGTCCAATTAGATCATACAGAAGGCTCACGAGCGATTATTCTTGGCCTCGAGGGCGAGACCCAACAACATTATTGCCTCGGGATATCAGCGTGTAAGTTGCCCCGCATTTTCTTTGCCAACATTTTATAACCGTAATGGTAGGTTCCAGACAATGAACGACACAATATATCCTCCTCCGGGATATTCAATCGATTCATCAACACGGTCATCACCGCCCTGAACGGACCGGAATGGGAAATTATGTTGCAAAGGTGATACTTTCTCGAATCAAACATTAATCAGGGATTGAGGTCGGTCCCAGAATCGGCGCTGATGCAATGCTACACCTTCTTCTGAAGACGTCATTGTTCATATCGCTACCTAACGAATGTCTATGTCAACTCACGGGAGAACCACTGATATTCGCCTCACTCCCGCCGGGGGGTGGGCTTCTTGATAGTGGATCACACTATCGAGTGCAAAAGCGAAAAAAGGAGACCCCGCAACAGCTGCGCCCCCGAAAACGGCCTAGATTAATGAAAACGATAACAAACTACCGTGAACAAGTCGTCAAACCCTCCACGAAAGGAGCGTTTAGCCAGCCTATCCACAGGTGAAGCAAACCTCAAGCCACTTTTGTCCTACTGACGACAAAGAAGACGTACCGCAGCAGATATCAGTTTCATACGAACACGCATATTTTATGCGAGGCCATCTCGAGATCCCGACGCTTTCAGAATTATTGTCGGGTTTCCCTATCATCGTACGCGTTTCTTTTTTGTAGATCACCTAGCCTCAATTCCCCACAGATGCTTTAAATCGTTTGTGTCCGTCGTACTTCAAGAGGCCTCGTGTCGATCCTGCTACTTATAAGGACCCGGATCCTCGTATTCTTGCGAAAGATGCGCGGCACCTCAGCAAATACATCTTCCCTTCACAATACGGTCTATCGAATGCCTTTGTCTTCGTTGCAAACCGGAAAGAAAGCTACCAGCAACCGGATTACTCTGACAGGGAACAGGAGATCAAGGTGAGAGTTTCTCTCATATCTGAGCCTCAGCTTGACGTGGGGTATAGGTCCTTGGCAACTGTAAAACTCCTAAGCGTCTCAGAGGGGTCCTGTCATTAGTTGAGAAAATGATTTGGAGGCATGGCAAGTGCGGTTACAAACCCTTACATGACAAAGTCTGCCCCTCAAAGGTGATGTTCTTTCATGAAAATCCAGCTGTTTCCACTTTCTGATCGTCGACTTCACATAGGTCGTTAGTGCCGACAACCGGGCGATGGATAGCAGCGTTATCCTGGTGTGTATACCTTCCGTCCGGAATAAAAAGTTGTCTCTGATACAAGCAGGAAATGGTTTCCGAGCATTCTCTTCGGCTGGACTCGCAGCCTACGGGATATAATGGCGATGTATCCATAGATTCAAACGGAAACTCCATTCTCCCTCATGGAGTTTCTCAAGCTAGGAAGTACGGCATGTATAAACCTCGGTTCATCGAGTTCACATGTAGCCACGTTGAGGTATGCACGGAAACGGGATCTCCGAAGTAATGCTCATAGTGCCTGTAGGTTTTCCGTTATGTCATGCTCGTGACCAAGGTGGTTATCCCAAATCAATTCTGGGGGTCTCGGAGGAATTTCAAGTTGGTGCAGAGCTGTATGTACTCTGATATTTTCTGCAGCTTTGATTCACTACGCACTACAGATGTTAGGGAATTCATCGTAGCTCGACGGTTCGAGACGATATCGCTCCATCATATCCTGCAAGGATTGAGCACCACTGATTGTGATTGGCTTATCCCTTCGGGAGTACCTGGATGTTATCATGGACGAGTGCCCGTGACAGACTCTTTGAAGCGACGTGAGTTATTGGAAGAGTTTATGTTTTGGTATTTCGATTCTTTTGTCATTCCGTTGATCAAGGTGTGTGAACACTGGATGCTTCAGATGAAGAAAATAAGCTCAGAATTATACTTAAACTTCACAGACAACGTTTTATGTGACCGATTCCTCTGCGTTCCGTAACCAAGTCCTCTATTTCAGACAAGACGATTGGGAGAGCCTCTGCACCCCATTGATAGGTCACCTTAGCGAGAAAACCTTTCAAGAGATTGAGAAGGTTGTTGATCCGATCCACTCTGTTATTTATTGACAATTCTTCTGCAGCAAGAGGCTGAAGAAATTCTTCGACAACGTAAACTCGGATTCTCCTTTATTCGCCTCCTCCCCAAGGAAACGGGAGTTCGTCCAATTGTCAACTTGAGACGCAGGATGCCCCAAAACAAGGTGTGCGATGTAGGAATCCTAGTCATACAAGGTTGATCACGATACTCTACAGTCCTTAACTCTCGGCCGTGTACAGTCCATCAACCAGATTCTTCAGGCAACCTTCCAGATACTGAATTATGAGAAGGTAGGTGTTGTAATAAAGTAGTTATAAATTCAGTCGTCCCATATTCATCCACAGCAACGTCGACCAGACCTACTCGGGGCCTCCGTGTTCGGGCCGAACGAAATATATGCGCGGCTGAAAGCGTACAAGACGAGATTGCTGAAAGATCGTCCCTCAGGAACATTGTAAGTATTTTTGTAATGAAGATGTGACACTTGTGTTGACAGAGAAAGGCCCAAGTTATACTTTGTGAAGGTTGATGTTCAGGCTTGTTTCGACACCATTGAACAATCTACTCTCTTGAAGATCCTGAAGGAACTTATATCCGAGGTAGCTCATTGAATTCCTCGATATACTCAGAACTCATGATCATCTAAGGACAATTACCTTATTCAAAAGTATGGACAGATAACTCCGGTCTCCGGCAAGATCAGACGGGCATACGTAAAGAAGGCATACCCAGAAGGTTCTTCGAACTGCGCGTGGTCAACCGCTCCGACCTGACCCTACTGTTTACAGATGAGCACCCTGACTTCATCGCTTATGCTCGTAGCTTGGCGAATGCATTGCGGGATACAATTTTTGTCGATCAGGTATCATGTCCCATCTGATTTGCACTTGATCTTAATCTTCATACGTATTTCCGACAGGTGAATTACAATTTTGAGAGCCGGAAGATGGCAATGCAACTTCTCGAAGAGCATATCAACGAGAACATCGTTAAGGTGATCCAAAAAAAAACATAGCCAATTCATTCCTAGCTAAGCGACTACAGATCGGTCAACGGTACTATCGTCAGGTCGTGGGCATCCCTCAGGGGTCCGTGCTTTCCGTGCTGCTGTGTTCGTATTGTTACGGGGATCTGGAGACCGGAAAGTTGGCCGAATTTGGATCCTTGAATGATCCACAAAATGTAAGTTGTGGCTGCATCGCATTCTCTTAGCTGATTTGTTT
>JBBPUO010000010.1:23430-33749 GCA_038094755.1 Caloboletus firmus | reverse complement strand
GCAGCTCGCTCTCATTTTCCGATGTGTATGTTTCTCTCAATGATGTCCCGAATGGCACTTGCGACATGCCCAATAAAGACGCGTGTTAGTACAGTAGGGACAAGGAAAGATTCTATATGCATCTTTGTCGTTCTCAGGCATTCTAGAGTTACGTGGGCGTGTGCTCGGCCGGCACAGGGATGTACAAACAAACACGGAAGGGGAAAATTATAAATTCGGTTCCACCGCTGAGTAGTACTGCCCACAACCTCTTCACCAACGAGCCAACTGTACACGTTCGACACCCGCAACCCATCTTCTCATTTGGAAATCTCTGCCGCGTCCACCAGCCCACGATACCTTCCTCAACTACTTCTCTCACCACCTTCTGTCTCCGCAGAGGCGAACACAGAAGAACCAATTTCATGCTTCGACCTCCTCTCAATAAATCGTCGCATCAGTGCCAGTCTCGGTTAGAGTCCATAAGTACCGTGAGTACCCAAACGAACCCTCTTCCACGCCTCTGGTCCTCATGCATTCCCCGTTCAAGCCTTGAACACCTCCGCCCAGCATGGCTAACGCAGGAATCGTTAACATTCGCCGCGATGTCGATGACAAGTTCTATCGCTATCGCATGCCACTACTCCTCACAAAAATTGAGGGGAAGGGTAACGGTATCAAGACTGTCATCCCAAACATGTCCGATGTCGCTCGCGCCCTATCCCGTCCTCCCGCCTACATCACTAAATTCTTTGGTTGCGAGCTTGGCGCACAGACTCCGTTTGATGAAAAGAATGATCGATACATTGTCAACGGTGCTCATGATGCCGCCAGGCTTCGCGAGCTCCTTGATGGCTTCATTGACAAGTTTGTCCTCTGTCGTTCGTGCAAAAATCCCGAGACCGACCTTATCATCCTCAAGAGTGGTCGTAACGAGGATATCATCCGTGATTGTAAGGCTTGTGGAGAAAGGACAGGCATAGACATGAGGCACAAGCTCGTCACCTTTATTCTTAAGAACCCTCCCAAGAAGAGCAAGAAGGGCAAGGGTGAAGCTAACGGCACCACAGCTAGTGGCGTGAATGGTGTTCACGCCACTGCTCCCGCAGTCCCTGGAGAAGGCCAAGACCATCCAGCTCCGGCCGCAGACAGCGACGACGAGCTGACTAAGAAGATCAAGGCCGAGGCCGCCGAGTTGACTACGGACACTGTTCTTCCTGCGGATGACTGGTCCGCAGACACCTCCCCTGGTGCAGTTCAGGCTCGGGTCAAAGCGTTGGGGGGCCAAATTGGCGCCGTGTCTCTCGGTGGGGAAGATGACGGGAGTGAGGAAGATGCCGACAGCCCATATTCTCAATTCGGCCACTGGGTCGAAGAGAACAGAGAAAACGAAGCTATTGGCTCGGTGCAGATTTACAAGAAGGCTGAGGAGTTGGGCGTGGAAAAGAAGCACAAAGCCCTCCTCGTTCTTGTGCAGGCGCTATTCACCAAGGACGTTGTGCAGGAGATCACAACTTACAAATCTCTCCTGGTGAAAGTATGTTACATGTTCCGATCATTGATCTTCACTGACCTAGCTTTGTGCAGATGGTCACTTCGGAGAAGCATCAGAAATCGTTGCTCGGAGGCATGGAGCGGTTGGTGGGGTTGGCGCACCCTGAACTGATCCCTGCTGTTCCGAAAATCCTTATGGCGTTGTACCAGAACGATATCCTGGACGAGGATGTTGTCACACAATGGGGTACTCACGTCAGCAAGAAATATGTGGACAAGGAGACGAGTAAGAAGGTCAGGAAAGCGAGCGAGCCATTCCTGAAGTGGCTTGAAGAAGCAGATGATGATTCCGATGACGAATAAGTTTGATACTGCACGCATGGTTGACCAGGTGGACTACATCTGTTTTTTGTGATCTCTTGACTTTTATATGGTTTCTCTTTTTTTTGCTTGTCCGTGCGTCGGGTGGGAAACCTTGTTGAACGCTGTGCCACATGGATGTTTCCGCATACCAACCCCTATAATTGCAACGCTGTTCTCACCATCATGGCTACAGGCTACGACCAACCACCCTTCAAAGCACCCCACATCGAAGATTCGAAGAAGAGGGTGAGGGTTCTGTTCGGCGGCAAGATCGTCGTAGACACTTACAAGGCAAAACTAGTGTACGCCACTAGCCCCTGACAATGGAACAGAGTAGCTCAACTCCCCATTTGTTAGCTGGGAACATCCCTTCTATCCTGGTTATTTCTTCTCTCTGTCGGACTTGTCATCTTCCTTGTTACGTAGGTCCGACCAAGCCCAACCAGAAGAGGGCACAAAAGTCTACGATCTAGTGGTTGGCGAACGGGTAGCCAAGGAAGCTGTGATAGAGTTTACTGGCGAGGGAGGATACAAGGAATTCGCAGGTCTGTTGAAACTCAAGTTTGCGTCCGCGGATGCATGGTTCGAAGAAGACGAGAGAATCTACGTGCACCCGAAAGACCCATACAAGGTGTGTCGTTTCTTCCAAGGAAACCTGGGAGGACAACTTGGTTTTTTGACTTCCGCGCCCGTGAACCAGCGCCTCGATGTACTTCCAACTTCGAGGCATGTCCGTATCGAGGTGAACGGCGTCGAGGTGGCGAACACACACAGGGCATACTTCTTATTCGAGACTGGGTTGCATAGGAGGACGTACATCCCAGTCATGGATGCCAGGTTGGACTTCTTGACGCCTTCGGACACGACCTCTGCTTGCCCGTACAAGGTCCGTGTTGTCGATGACGATCGTCATGACGCACTTGACTGATTACCGCGTTAGGGGTGGGCAAACTACTTTGATGTGCAATTGCCCAATGGCGAGGTCCACAAAGACATTGTGTGGTACTATCGCACTCCCAGCGCCGAATGTATCCGGATCACGGGCTTCTTGGCCTATTATGATGAGAAGGTGACTGTTTGGATCGATGGCGAGAAGCAAGAATGAAGCAAATATCGATTGAATGAATGGGTATTTGATTGCACCGTGATAGTGACATCGTTATGCTGTACAACAGATCATTGAGCTGATGTAGGTGATGAATCGAAAATATGTAGTCTATCATGCAATATAGTTCATGAAACCCATGGCAATGCCATCGTAAGCTGGCTTGCGGGCCAGGTTCTGTGGAAATTGTGTTTAGAAAATCGCGTAAAAGTACGCGAACGGCGCAACATACCGCATCCCACGGGCAGGCCTCACCATAGCCAGGGAAGGCGGATGGAATCCAAGAGTACTAATAGTGGCGCGAATAATCAGTTTAAACAATAAGGTAACTAAGCGCTGCAGAACGCGCCTTGTCGGTGTAGTCCCAGACGGTCACACCAACACACCTGGAAACAGCCATGCAAGTTTGGACGACGGACATGTAATCTGTTTTCTGCTGTTCCAAATCGGCATCAGTAGCAGGGAGCTCAATTCGGTCATCAAGTTCGGTCACGGCAACTTCAAGACCTAGAGCAGTGATTCTCTCCATGTTAGTCTGGAGCTCGCTTGGAGAAACTTCACCAAGGATGAAGTGGCATTCAAAACCAATACCATGAATGGGGGCGCCGGCTGCCAAGAGGTCGTCAACAAGTTGAACCATGGCATCGATCTTGGGGCCTACAGGGGAGGTATCCGTTGTGGTCACAGGAGGCGCAAAGGGATAGTCGGTCGAACATACCGGTAAACTCGAGATTGTAATCGTTGATATAGAGCTTGACATTTGGGTCTGCTGCGTGAGCCGTTTTCAGTGCAATGTTGATGTACGACATGTTCAAAGTGTTGTAGAACACATCGGCACGCATCGTTCCGTTATCATTGAGAGGTTCTGAAATCCACAGAGGCTTTGTCAAACGTACAGCAGCGAAAATTCACCAGACCCACCATTGACAACATCCCACGCGTCTTGGAACGGTGTCAGTGATGACTACACCTCGCTAAAGGAGATAACTTACAGCTACCAAGCTGTCGTTTAGTGCGTGCCAGTGGAAAGGTACCAAGATAACTCACACTCTCCTCGCGTAGTGCGAGACTTCTGTTCGCACATGAGTTTTGATGACTGAAGTCAAGGTCTCTGGTGTCCAGTTTCCATACAGGACCCAGTCGGGAAGTTGATTGTGCCAGACGAGGTTGTGACCTGACGGGCGCGAATAAACACGAAAGTCGGCAGAATGAGTATGATCCAAGTACCTCTCACGATCTTCCCTTTTGCCTCTGCAAGGGCAACGATCTGATCACCACCTGTAAAGTTGAAGACGTTTTGCTCGGGCTCGATCGCATCCTAAGGATATAAGCACTCAACTACGCAGGTCATAGCTGCTAAAACCCTGGAGAAAGCACAGACGTACCCACTTCATGCTATTCCCAGGAGTGAGCTGGCCGAACATTGCCGTGCTGTTCAAGATCGTGACGTAGGCTGCATCAGTTAATTCCGGATTGTCGGTAGCAGAGCCAAAGTAGAGCTTTCCAGCAGCCTTGGCCGCCATGTTCAAGGCCACGGTGGAGGTCGCTGTCGGAGAAGCACTTGTGCTCGTCTGCGCGACTGATGTTTGCACCAGTACTAATGCACTGAGAAGCGACTGTAAAGTCAGTGGTAACATCGTCTTGATCAAGGATAGCCTCTGAGAGGGACAATACAGATGTCAGAGGCTGGCGCTCGCATACTTATATGCTTCGGGCATACATCACCGCGACCGGGTAGAAGCTCTCGCAGACCACCCACGCCCAATTCTCTTACGTGGCAAGAATGCGGCTAATGGATTTTGGCAATATTAGTGCAACTAGTTGACTAGTGACCATGCTCAGAGGTCGTTGGGTCAACCGGATCGGCTATATCAAGGGAGAAGGGATGATTAACTTGTAATGGAGACACATGAGATAGCTGCGGCTCTGCTCTTCGCCCATGGGGGAAGTCCTCAGTGAACATAAGTCTTAGTCTCCAGGTGATTCCACCATTGGCTGACCTTTCCACGAGATTGATCCGTTAGGAATACTTAGAGGGAAAGAGGACGAAAAACAACCGTGTCCATAAAATGGTAATGGTGGGACATGGGCCTCTGTGCTCCATCATGTCAATGACTACTACATAGGCGCTTACCACCGCACTACCATAGTCAGTTGAGGTGGAAAGGATTGTCTTGTAATTCATTTCCGATCAACTTGGTCATCGAATCAGGATTTCCTAAGCGCTCATTCAAATCAGCAGAAAGCTCTTGTTACGTTACTTTTCTGAGTGTTTCCGCGGGCCTACACGAGGGTTAGCGAGGACTCTGATTGGACCAGAGCACTCTTGACGGCACGAACCTCTATATATGGAGCGAGTAATGTAGCATTATGCTCGGCTAGTTTTGCAGATAAGTTGGTGTCCAATGGGCAGGAAAGTGCCGTACAAGAGTGGACCAGTCCAATCAGAGTCCTCGCGAACGCACTCAGAAATGCAACGTAACAACTTGCTTTCTGCTGATAGGCTTGGGCTTATTAGCTGAGTCTGAAACAGATGCTGCCGCACCGAGCTGCTGTTGAACGGCAGCGACATGCCGAAAGCTGAGATTTAAAAGTGGTCCCGCTCATGGGCGGGTGTCCGTATTTATGGCGAGTAGGAAGAACCAAGGGAAGAACGCCGTGATAATCCCGGAAGGCTTCACACCTTGCAAGCGGGACCCTTGACAAGTATCCTCATGTCGCGCCTAGCTAAAGGCAATACTCTCGCATGCGTTAGTGACGCCACACTGGGGGCTTTCGCACTTGTCCCGCCCTCAGACGTTCTCAACCATTTAATCCGATTCTTGTCGACATGGAGTGGTACCGAGTTGCGTACGGCCTTTCTCTTTTCGTGCTTCCCGCTCATGAGCGCACGTACTACTCAGCAAGCTATTCACGGTAAAGAAATCCGATTTTGGAGAAACACTCCGACACTCACCGCTCTTTTTAGCTCATCCAGTATACAATGAAGCTCATTACCCCGGTTTTACTTGCACGAGCGAAATTTCAGCATCGAGTAGGTCTGCGGAAGGAGCCAACCAGCAGTGTTGCGACGTCGTTCACAAGCTTTTCTGGTATAATTGGTGATTTTAAAATGCTTGGCAGATTCTGGGGCAAGCGATTCCGCCTTTTCGGCGTTGACTACCTAAATCAATTTTATTCGATTGGACAGGTTTACTCCCCATCCTGCAATGGATGATATCCATGGAAAGGAATCCTCCGCCCACTCGCACTCTCCTAACAATCGAGCGCTTACAGGGATGGACCATGTTGGCGTATTATCCACTGGAGCACCTCTATTACTTGCGAGCCCATAACCTCATTCCGGTCACAATTCCCTCTGTCATGTCACTTTTCCGACGCACCTCAAAGCGAATCCATCTGAATGCCAACTCTCTTGTTATGTGGTCTTGCCGTGCATGGGCAGTTTATGTCATCCTCCAGTTTGCTCACTTGATGGAGGACAAAAAGTTGCTACTTATGAAAGAGAAAAACTTGAGGAAAGGCAAAGGAGTTGTAGCAGAAGACAGAGAGGATCTGCGAAACAAGTGGGACTCTTTCTGGAACGAGGTTGTAGCCAATTCCGCTAATTTGCCGTTGGCTCTCCATTGGTGGGTTGCTTTCCCCAAGATCCGTCAACTTCTCAAGCTTCCTATAGGTCCCTCGAGCAAGGCATTTTTACTAATGATGTATGTATCTCAACGGCGAGAAGAGGTGCCCGCTAACATGTGTTCCACTATCAGATATGGCTCACTCTCCTAGGATTCATAAATGCGGCAGCTTCCTTCAGGAGCGGATGGAAAGCTACTACCCTCCCTCCGACAAGACTGGGTAAGACGAATAATGTAGCTGGAAAAGATCTAGCGATCATAAGTGAAAGGGAGACTCGCTCTTAAGCAATTATATTTGAAAAGATCGCAGTCTAGTGTTCTCTCTAGTGATGTACATTTCTCGACTGGTGGCTTTACCCAGTTATGGATTCCCTACAATTTAACTTGAAGCTTGATCTCCGGCATTGCTCAGTCGCTACCTGTGGTGCACTTGAAAGATACTAGTCCTGGAATATGCCAGCGCTCGAAACACAAATCTGACATCCACTGCCAGTAATGCTTGGCACCACCGGTCCGCTATGCCAAGAAGCAGAAAGCAGGGGTAGAACACCAGATTCATCCGCACACTTATTATTCCCCGACTTTCAAATTTCTCTGCACCACGGGGCCTACAATTGCATCCGTGGTGCACTGCCTTGGATTTATTGCAACCTCGAGTTCGCTCTCTGGCCGACGAGGCACAATGCCTATTAATTTGTTGAATGAAACCTCGCTGTAGTGGAGCCGATTGATATCCCAAACAGATGCGGATGCCCGATAAGGGCCCCCAGGAAACAGTCGCTACAGGCGTCAGCAGCGTTCACGAGTCCTTTTGATACCTTACATGGCCGCGTGGCGTTATTCAATTTGTTGGGAAGCAGGGACATCAAGTCAAGAGCCGACTATTATGATTTGGAACCAAAGTGGGGGAGAGGCAGGTGATCTGTTTGATATCTTCCACAGGTGAGGCCAAAGCTCGACGGAGGCTGGTAGTTGCCAGTGGTTATCAGTCACTGAGTGGATCTAATTAAAATTCGGGCTCTTGTCCTCGCGATTTCCTCGGCCCTGATAGCAAGGCTCAGCATCATACTCATCTTGGACTG
This sequence comes from Caloboletus firmus, assembly GCA_038094755.1. NCBI lineage: Eukaryota > Fungi > Basidiomycota > Agaricomycetes > Boletales > Boletaceae > Caloboletus > Caloboletus firmus. The sequence goes on along the minus strand of JBBPUO010000010.1, from coordinate 26,097 downwards.
CCTGTAAAAACGACAGCATCTGCGAAAATATGTGAACACTTTGGCTCGAACATCTATTCACTCACAAATTGATGGCGCTGGGCACCCAAGATTTTTCCGGGCTCCGTCTTGAGTCTATCCTGTATGTGGAGGAGTTTATCATAAAAGTGCTGGATGGCAGTACCGTTATGACCCGGCGGGGCATGCAGAGGTCTGAAATCCTAAGAGATAGGTGAGCCACCATGTAATTCAGACTCACTGGTTCACTGCCGCGCTGTATGCCGCACACCGCATGATCCCTATGGTATGTCAACCAGTCAGGTGCTATCCAAACTTTGAAAAGCCTATGACCCACCAAATGCCCCAATTGCATCGAGACGGTCGGCGTCCTGGACGCAATGAAGTTCCGTGCATGTTGTATGCCACTCTTCAAGTTTTCCATCTTCGCGCAGTCGCTTCTCCGTTGTCCATGATACATTTTCCACGATTTTTACAATCAGAGCAGCCCGGCCATCGGATATCAAATCCAATGCGTAATTCTTGGCTACTGACCGAAAGAATGGCAAAAAATATGCATAAGGGTCAGCAGCTTCAGCGGCTGTGACATATTTCTTGTCCAATACATCATGCAGGAGCGCGGCAAGATCCACAACTAGTAGATCAGGGTTTTTATGTGGAAGTGAGCGTGCAAGAGATAAGGCCGTCTTCCTTACGCGTTGGACTGATGGATCCAAGCCACAATAGTCAAAGAGAAGAATGCAAGGGACCACGGGCAGCCGTACCGTGAAACGTGTCGTGAGAGGGATCATAGCGTGCCATTGTAGTGATCATGAGTTTCTCCGCTGCGGAAAGAACAAGCTGCTCCGCTGCAGAGGGATACATATCGGGGAGCATTCCCTTCAATATTCGAGGAGACCTGGCTGAGTAGAGTTGTCGAACACACTTCGGTTCGGATTTCGGATCGTTTCCGATGCCATTGCATGACCACCCCAGTTGGGTCACACCTATATTGCAGCACAACACACTCACTTGCGACACTCACTCTCGAGAATTCGAAACATGGGAGCATCAAGGGGATATACCTTATTATATGTCACTCTTTTACTGTGCTTTGCACTGACCACACACACCGTACTCTGTTCTGAACAGTCGAAGTTAGTCGTACGGGTGAATGTCTCAGTAAACCTCTAGACCACTCTACACTGCTGACCGCCCAATGTATTACTAACGACCAGGAATCTGACGTTCACGACTGTGCTGCTGTAGAGAAGCTAAGCGACCTCAAACGTGTCGTGGAAGATAATCAATCTCCAATCATGCGACAGGTGTTCAGCTGGTTATTCCCCTTTGGTCCTGGCTGGAACGCAGGTTGGTTTTCCATTGTATGTAATTCCTGACACGTTCATGAACGTTCGTTCCAGTTCTGGGAACATTTTACATCAGCTCGTACGTCTATTTGAGCCTTGGATGAATTCGAGACCCGGTTTGCTGAGCAGCTCAAACGTTTCAGGGTACCTAACTTTATCCTTGCATTTATTCCCGCGGATATCGATGCAAATACTCTCAACACTATGACTGCGTTCGCCGTAAACCTCCCCTTTCCACCAATATTTCGAATTACTTGATCTCACGCACTCTGCAGACAGGTGGTCTCCTGTCTGATGTCTTTCTGCACCTGGTTCCTCATGCATTCCTTGGCGAGCATCAAGATCCGGGTGCTCATTTTGTCATGGTGGAAGACAAACGAAACATACTGATCGGGTATGTAACTCTGGAGGACATAGTCCAACAACTCAATCTCGGTCGATAGGCTTGGTATTTTTGTTGGCTTTTCTGCATTTTTCATCATGGAGAAGTCTTTGCGGGTTCTTGCTGGTGATGAAGGGTCCGAGGGTCATGCGCATGGCCATTCCCACTCTCACTCGCATGTGGACACATCAGCCGACGCCATTGCTTCCGGTGTATCAACCACACTGTCAGCCGATGGTCTGCGACCCAGAGGCAGAGAGAAAGAGTCTGGAAGTGGCCAATCAGAGCAAGTCGATCTGGTTCAGCCAGGCACTGGCCCTTCGAAGCTGTCGGCTTATTTAAACCTTTTTGGAGACTTCGTCCATAACATGTACGATGCATTTTCTCCTCATTGTGTTGCTGCCGCCCATACTAATACCCTCGAATAGAACGGATGGCCTGGCGTGAGTCACTAGGCACATGTGGACTCTCTTCTGATTAAGTTTATCTCTAGCATGGCCGCGTCCTTTTACTCATCCCCTTTGATCGGTGCAACCACTACCTTGGCTTGCTTTGCCCATGAAATACCTCACGAGATCGCTGACTATTCAATTCTGGTTCGTAGCGGATTTAGCAAGCGACAGGCTATGCAATCGCAGTTCTTGACTGCTATTGGTGCATTTGTACGTTTTCATAATCTCGAGGGACTTCGGACTCAGATTTTGCGCTCACTTTTAATTAGGTTGGGTGAGTGGCGACAGTAATTGAGCGGTCAGGCGTTCATTCATGCATCTCTAAATCCTCTTCGGAACAGTACATTCATGGGCATAGCAATCCACAATTTGTCAGCCTCCGGCATGGAGCTAGTGTCGGTCGATTTAGCGGCAGGCGTGAGGCAGGACGCTTCCGGAATCCTTGGCACCACGGTGCAGCCAGCGGACTTGGTACGTCTGCTAAGCC
>JBBPUO010000009.1:132595-158345 GCA_038094755.1 Caloboletus firmus | reverse complement strand
CATGGCCTCGTCTGGTACGTTCAATTCGCTAAATTTCATGATTCTAGGTACTCAGAAACTGATGACTTTCAGCTATCGGAAAGCTTTCGCGCGAGGAATTTCGTCGCCAGAAAGACCTCGATGCCGCTCGTAAGGCCGGTACAGCACCTGCCGCACTCGACGAGGAAGGAAAGCCCATCAACCCACACATCCCTCGTACGTCTTCTATCCCTTTCTCATGTATATCTCGCTGTACTCAGACCGCTGTCCTTTATTCCAGAATATATCTCTCAAGCTCCATGGTATCTCGACACCGGTGCTCCGTCACTAAGTCATCAGCGTCGGCATACGGAAGATCACACCCCCAACAAACTCGACGACTGGTATGACCGTGGCGTGCGTGTCGGTCCTGCTGCCAAAAAGTATCGCAAAGGTGCATGCGAGAATTGCGGGGCCATGACACACAAGAAGCAGGACTGTCTGGAGCGTCCTCGGAAAAAGGGCGCCAAGTTCACCAACAAAGACATTCAAGCGGACGAAATCACACAAGAAGTTGCGGCTGGCTACGACGCGAAACGGGACCGGTGGAATGGGTATGATCCCGCTGAGCATAAGAAGATCTACGAGGAATACGAGGCTATTGAGGCTGCCCGGAAGAAGCTGCGTGAGGAGGAGATCGATAATCAGACCACGACTGATTTGGCTGCCGTTCGGAAGGTGGCTAAAGCTGGAAAGGAGAAGAAAGCCGCAGACCCCGACTTCGGATCTAGTGACGAGGAAGATGCAGACGATGACAAATACGCAGATGCAGCAGATGCAGTTGGTCAGAAACTCGACACAAAGACTCGCATCACCGTTCGAAATCTACGTATTCGAGAAGACACCGCCAAATACCTCATAAACTTGGACCCTGAGAGTGCTTACTACGATCCCAAAACCCGTTCTATGCGCGATGCTCCATTAAAGAACGTTACTCCAGAAGATGTATGTCGCTTTCATCTTTCTTCTCGGTAGTTTATGACCGTCGAATGTAGGCCAAATTTGCTGGGGAGAACTTCTTCCGGTACAGTGGCGAAGCACCTGAAGTTCAGAGACTCCAGCTCTTTGCGTGGCAAGCTGCGCAACGTGGTAATGACGTTCATCTGAACGCAGGACCGACCCAAGGCGAATTCCTGCACGAAGAATACAAAGACAAGAAGGAGAAGCTTAAGGAGGTGACCAAGGAATCCATCCTTGAAAGGTATGGAGGAGAGCAATACCTCGACAAGGCCCCCAAGGAAATCATGGATGGTCAAACAGAAAATTATGTTGAGTACTCTCGAACAGGTCAGGTCGTTAAAGGCAAGGAGCGCGCAAAGGCACGATCAAAATATCCGGAAGATGGTGAGTAATATAGTCCGGACTGGAGAGCTTGATACCGACATTGCCCCTAGTTTATATCAACAACCATACTTCGGTTTGGGGCTCGTGGTACGATGTTTCAAGTGGCGTTTGGGGTTATGCATGTTGTCATTCGAGCGTACACGTGTCGTACTGCGCTGGCCAGGCTGGCAAAGAAGCCACATACGCATCGACAGCCCAAGCTCTTCTTGCCTCGAATTCGAATTCGACGTCCAATCCCTCAGCACAGGAAGCAGCTGCGGAGTCGAGAGGGCGTATAGAACAAAACTACTCGAAAAGACGTGTAGGAGAAGGAGATGTCTCGCTCGACAAAGAACGGTTAGCTGAGGCCTTGAGTGAGGAAAAGAAGCGGAAAGTGCGGGGAGGCGATGACGAAGACCGGTTCAGTAAGAAAAAGAAGGGGTTGGAAATTGGCAGCCACGATATCACGGAAGAGGAGCTTGGTAAGTTCGCACTCGTGTGTTTACGCGGCCCGCTCCAACTGAGATGTGTCCATGCAGAGGCCTACCGGATGAATCGTCGAAACGCGGCAGACCCAATGGCCAACTATGTGGACACAGAGGATCCATACTGACCTAGCTTGGTTTGTTGTAGCTTTTTGTACATTTTATGTGCGGGTCCGTTATCGGCGTTTGCGGCTATTTGGTACCGCTGTTCCCACTGTACCGAAATAGGCGAACAATATTGAAACACTCTGGCACAAATTCAATGGATGTTGCCCTTCTAACCTTGGTCCATGTTTTCTACGTCCGCTGCCCTGCTATTCGGGCTGGGCACTCGCATCGCTCTCGACAAGGTCTTTGGAAATGCTCCAGACGACCCTAACACGCCAAACGCCATCGGGGACATCATCCTCCTCGGCGTCGTCCAAGGCGTCGCATTATACTACACCCTAATGGAATTTAGCGACTTCACGTTCGTAGTCGCCTTTGCGATCGCAGCTCGTCTCGTAATCGAGTTCACGATGCTGCAAGACGTCACCAAGTGCGCAACGACGTTGTTAGGCGTTGCGCTCGGCGTTCTCGTCACCGACGTCCTCTCCCAACTTATCGAGGACGGCTATATCTACGATTTCAGCTACTGGCGGGGAGACACCGAGACTAGCGACTATGAAGAGTCGGAGTCGGTCGTCCTCCACGAGGCCAAGCGTCGCAAGCGTCTCGTCAAGTTTTCGTCCGTCACTGACTACTCCGCCGCCGTCACCACGGGTCCCGTCAGTAAACCCGTCCGTCCCCCTAAACAAGATCCATCACGCAAATGGCGCACGGAATCGTCCGTGCCTCCGTCGATCACGTCCTCGGCCGAGGATCTGGTCGATCCGCACCGGGTTATGGACCCTCTCGAGCGGGAGGTCGCCACACTCCGTGCGCGTGCGTCACTGGCAGACAGCGAGCGGAGGAGGTTCAGAGAGGAGAAAAAATGGGCAAAATCTCAGGGTAATCTGGCGCGTGCAGCCCAGATGAGTTGGCAGGTGAAGAGGTACACTGCGTTGACGCAGAGTTTCACGAAAGAGGCAGACGCTCGTCTGCTAGAGGGTTAGTCTCTCCAAATTTGGTGTTGGTGTTTCGCGGATTCGCTCAACTGGGAATACAGCTACGGCAATGAAAGCAACGCGACAGCAATCGCTGAGCGGTCCACCCCTTCCAACTCTTCAGAAGGCCGAGCGACTGCAGGCAGAGAGACACACCAATCACGCGCGGGAAGCCACCGCCAGTAAATCCCGACAGTTTTTCGTTGAACGTGATTCGACAGTCAACGTCGAGACGACTCGACATCGAAGTCAAAGCTCTGCTAGCAACCTCAAGTCAGCCATGCGCGTGACACCGCGATGATGACGGACAGGGATTGCAACGCATTGATATTGATCTCTTGTCATCGATTTTCTAGTCACTTTTGAAAAGATGTGTTTGGTATAGGTGTTTGGTTACTCAGATCAGGGAACTGGGTGGTGGTTATGACTGGTTATGACTGGTTGTGACCGTCGGCTAACACTAACCGTTTTCCTGATACGGTCCACCGCAATAGCTCGATCTTGTAACATTAGACCTCTACGTTCTCTTGGTGATACATATATCCACTTTACAAAGAGATTGTTTAGAAATTTCAATTGGAAACGCTGTAAGGTTACAAGGGAGATGCAAGGGTTGTTATTATGACAGCTTCGCTTTGCATTACTCGGGTAAAGCCGACAAATACTAAGACGGGGGCGAAGAACATCGAGAGAGGGGTAAAGGTGGAGATACGATCCCAACGTTAATTATCGGTACAACTTGCCGTTTGTTTTTCATGGACGTGCTGGAAGCAGATAATGACCCGTTGGTCTTTCCACTTGCAGTGGGTCGGGGCTTCTTACTAGAGCTCGCTGCATCGGATGGTGGCCGAGGTGCTGCCTCCTTCATCACCATCTTCGCGTGGATCTCCTCCAGCTTTGAAGCCTTGACTTTTTTGGGCCAGAATAACGTGACGAACCTGCGAAGAAACTCAGATACCTTGCATCGCACTGACTGCCATCCACATACGTCCAAAGATGCCGACGCCACCTTTCTCGGTCTTCTCCGGCGGCCTGCTTTGCTTGCAGCACTAGTTCGATTCGCCGGCCGATGGCAGCGAGGGAGTCCTTCAAGATGGCTACCTTGTCATCTCGGGGCATATCCTCTCCAGATAGTTTGAGTTGTTTCTGGACAGAAGTCGTCATTCGCAGTCAATTACAAGTAGGACGAGACCCACCAACTGTTTCTTCACTGGTCGTAACTCCTCCTTTGTCGCCACTTCGTCCATGGACGGGCTGATCACAGTCTGTCAACAATCAAATAATGATTTCCAACGTTGATGCGCACCATTCATCGGATGATTCAGAGTCCGTAAATGTAGGGGTAGGTCGCCGTTTGCGTTTCTTGGTGGAGGTATCTTCAACAGATGCGACAGCCTCGCTTTCAGCACGTCTCTTCCGACTACTTGTAGTGGATGACGACGCCACGACTGTAGGGGGAGGAGTGGCCGAAACCTTTAGCTGCCCTTTGTTCCGCAAGGAACTCTCATACGAACGCAACTTCTCATCGTGTTCACGCAATATACTCAGGAGGAAGTCGCCTCGTCGGACGAGGTGAATTGCATTGGGAATCGGTCGAGTGGAGGAGTCTTCACCTTTTTTGCCTTCCTCAAGGAAAAATTTCCCCTCCAGACCAAGCCGCGAATCCTTGGCCATGGCCTCCCAATTGCCAAAGCCGTAGAGAAAGGCGCCAACGAGTAACATGGAGTCCTCCTGAGGACCCCAGCGACCAGACCAATTGAGAGTTGGTCTGATGTTTTCGATGGGAATGGACCAGTTGTAGAGCTCATCTGGTGTCATGTCGCCGAGAATATTATTTAGGATACGGAGGTCACGATATCGTGAAATGACAGTTTCGGCATTGATGTTGCCGACGTTGCGATACGTGACAAGAACTGCTTTGCTTTTCTGGGCGTTCGTCAATGTCTCTCCAGCAGCCATGCGGTCCCGCTTTTGCTGACTATTCTCCTCGACGGCTTGGTGGCAAAGCTCGATGATCTCATCCGCAACATCAATAATCATGGCCTTGTGCTTGTCGGCAAGCTTGGATTCGTTGACCTTCGTGATCTTCAATACTTAAATCGGGAGGAAAACTGGGAACGCACGATGATATCATAACGCTGACGAATATCGCCCCAGCGTTGAAGGCTGCGGATTAGCACACGGACGTCACGCTCCTTTAGCTCCATCGCTTTCTGGCTTGCAGTCTTGCGTTGGGGCCCAGGGGCTTTGGGCTTCTTCGGAGTTTGGGAGGTAGCAGGCTGGTCAACGTCCATGCCCTCGTACGAGACAGGAGCGTGTGAACGTTTGCGGTCCCGCAGCTCCTGGGCGGCCAACTCTTCCGCTTTTCGGTCTTCTTCTTCTCGATCGAATTTTTGCCGTTCCTCCAAGGGAATGATGTCCTCCCAGCTCATGTCATTTTTGACGTCGCTCACAGCGGCAAACTGAGCAAGGAAACTTTCGCCACCAAGAGAGGCTCCACCGTCGCCGCCAGCAGCCATAGTCTCATGATCCTCCGCCCTGTTGAGAATATCGTCGAGGTCCATTTCGTCCAGCTTCTGGTTCTGTTGCGAGTCGTCCTTGTCAAACCTGTGACGCTGAGTACGAATCGTGGAGACACAGCATCTTTGTTACTTACATCTTTTGGGCGCCATATTTGAGGACGGCAGTTAGCTCATCTTTACTCAAGTTGTCCGGTTTGACAGAATCTTTGATTTTCTCGCCTTTGGAGCTGAGATGGGCCTGAGAGGTGTCCATCTGATTTATGACTGACGAAAAATCGTTCATTACGGGAACGGAGATGAAAGGCTGGTGACCTACTGGCATACTCCAAAACCATTTTTTTCTTCGCGCGCTCCAAGACATCCTCTTCCATCGTGTCCTTACTCACAAAGCGGTAGACACTAACATGCGACTTTTGCCCTATCCTGTGGGCACGTGCCATAGCTTGCAGATCGTTCTGTGGGTTCCAATCACTCTACAAGGAGATTAGGAAACGCCAATGGCAGGAGTTTGGATTGCTTACATCAAATATGATGACGGTGTCGGCAGTCTCCAAGTTGATACCAAGACCACCAGCGCGTGTGGATAGCAAGAAAGCAAAGTCCGGTGACCCCGGGGAATTAAAGTGTGCAATCGATTTCTTGCGTGCGTCCGACGCGACCATGCCATCAAGACGCTGGTGTTGGTATCCACGCAGGCTCATATAATCGCTTAGAATGTCAAGCATGCGGACCATCTGACTGAAAATGAGCACACGGTGGCCATCTTGTCGCAATCGCGCGAGCAGCTTGTCCAATAGCACCATTTTGCCACTATTCATAACGAGGCCCTTGAGGGTCTCCTCGGGATTGTCGGTGCGATTCTCTGCACCGTCAAAGAGGTAAGGATGATTTGCAGCCTTCTTGAGTTCCATAGCGATATTGAGCAAGCTTATGTTGTTGTTCCCGTTGGCGCTCTTGACCAAACCTTGGAAGTTCTGTCTCACCTAGGTCACTACTATGTACTCATGGGAAGTACAGCGGACCGACCTTTGTGAGTATGTTCTTGTAGAAGTGGGTCTGAAGAGCACTCATCTCCACCCGTAGGATCCGCTCACTCTTTGTGGGTAGAGAAGTGAGCACATCCCGCTTCAAACGTCGCAGCATCAACGACTCCAATTGAGTGTGAAGCTCTTTAATTTTAGCTTCGTGATCAGCATCATTAAGGTCAAATTCGTTGGTGAGGGCGACTGTGGGTCAAGTTAGTATGTGATATCGGGGTAATCCGGATAATATACGCACACTTCTCCGGCATTAAGAAGTGCATCAAGGACAAAAGCTCTGCGATCGAGTAAAACCTGAGTAACGCGATTGAAGACCTCTCCAGCGGAATCCGTACCTTTCACATTATTCTGCAAAGGGGTACCCGTGATGAGAAGCTTCGACGCAGCAGAAAACGATCGGAGTGCTTCATACAGCTGACTCTCGGAATTCTTCAGGCGATGTGCCTATTTGGGAGTGGTCATCAGCGTAAAGTGGCCTGCATTAGACGTGAACGGACCTCATCTACGGCCAGCACCTGCCATTTAATGTCCGCCAACTCTTTCGCATCCCTGAGGGTCAGTTCATAGGTAGTGAGGAGAACGTTCATCTTCAGTCGCTTGTTTGATTGGCCGAACTCGTAAGTGCGGATGACCTCACGGGCGGCTGCTGTTCCGATGTAGGTAATGACGTTCAGGTCGGGTGCCCAAGTAGCAAATTGAGACTGCCATGCAGTAATAGTCGATAGAGGAACGATGACAAGAAATGGCCCATATTGATGCATCTCGTGGAAAAGATAGGAAATGAATGAGACAGTCTGGACAGTCTGAGCAAAACCGTCAGCATGATAAAACAGAAAAGAGGTTATGTTGCACCTTCCCAAGACCCATTTCATCGGCCAAAATACCATTCTCACCCTTACTCCATAGGTATGCCAACCAATTTAGACCAGTAAGCTGGAAATCTTTGAGTAAACCTCCTGTTGCCGATATATACTCCGGATCTTTTACTATCTTCTGAAATGTTGGTCGTTGATGCCGGGCGTACTGAACACTCTTATAGGGAAACTTGGCTTCCGCCTCGCGGGCACGATAAGCCTCAATCTGAGCTTTGGCTATCGGGCGGATCTCGCTCTCGTCCTCCCACGTGCAATGCTCATAGTTAAGGCCGGTCCACTTGCAGAAATAGTCTGTGCCGTTGGATACTTCTGCACTGTCACGATGTGAGACGATGCGCTCGACAGTCTTGTAAGTCTCTAGTTCCTCCTTTTCGCGCTCCTTGTCCAGAAGAAGAGCCTCGGCATCTTCCGTGGAGAGACCCGGCGCGTTGAGCTTGGTTTGATACAGTTTGTAAGCCTTGATGTAGTTATCCACGCGTTTCAAACCCTTGAAACGCTTCAGAAACTCGTACGTTTCATCCGTGTTGTGGAGGTGGGAGAAATTCTTCCACTTGATGTGGAAGCGCTATAACCTCTTTCCAGTACAACGTGCATGGAAATATATGGTCTGGAACATACCACGTTACTGTACCACAAATCCTCCGGATCATCTTCATGAGCTTCGTCTCTGCAATGACTCAGGACGGCCTCGATCTCATCGTCTTCTTTAGTGAGCGACGGGTCGACATAATATGCCTCAACAGCCTCTTCCTCCGAGAGCATCGCAAGATCCTGATTATCTTCGTAATAATTCGGAATCTTGTTTCCCCGACTAGAGACACGTATCTCATCGCCAGACACGCGAGGCTTCTTCTTTTTCTTCGATCGGGCACCATAATCTGAGTCTGAGTCTGATGAAGCATGGCGTATGGCTGCTCGGAATGATTGTATCGTCAGTGAGTACTAGAAATATGCACGAGGGAAGAACCTTTTGGCCGGGGGGCTGACGAGACTGGGGGAACCTTCTTCTTCTTCTTTCTAGAAGCCTTCTTCTTGCCGTACTCGTCATCTGCATAAGAAGCATCGTCCTCGTCCTCGTCATCCTCGTCTTCGGCATGGTCTTCGTAGCCCTAGAAGACGATATGTGGTCAAGACCGATAAGGATGTATGATCTGAAAGGACGACATACCGAGTCTTCTGCATCCTTGGAAAGAGGGTCGAGTATTAGGACGGCAAAGGGTGAGGAGGATATGGCTTACATAGTTCTTATGGGGGTAGGTTGATGGACCTGCAACTGGGTTCTCTAAGATTGCAGAGGCGGTATCGTCGACATACTCTGCGTCACCCTCTGCATCTGCATCCGGGTCTGCATCGGCGTCGGCATCGGGATCTAGGTCGGGAGGGGGATGAATGGAAGAGGGCTGCTCGACGGGACGATCGTCGTCGGAGTCGACCTGCATGCTGTCGTCGCTGTCATAGTTGAGGTTGAGTGCGTCGGGGTTGAGCGCCATGTGATGGAGGGGATGGGTGGTGGTGGTTGAGGGGAGAGAGGAGGGGGAAGGAAGAGGTCGTCAAGGATGTTGTTGAGGAAAATGTTCGCACGCGTGGCCATCGCTACGGACAACGCCGGGCAAGGCCCCATCGTCACCGCTCGTGACGAACTCCGGTTCTGCCGTGCCATATTCTTTGGACACGAAAGTCGTGAATTTGGCCATTATTGCCATTATTATCCCGGGTTCCGTATATGGATAAACCCGAAATTGGCCACGTTCATCGATTTTGGCTACGAATCTCCCGCCATTGTTCGACACGGTCCCCGTCGAGGGCAGCAATGGCGTGGTTGAAAATTCGCACTCGACGGTACAGTACAGCATACAGTGAGGGTGGAGTGACAGAGGGGATTCTGAGGGTGGCCGCCACGCAGCTTTGGGCCCAAAATCGCCCTGGTCGCCGCCGCGTTCGATCAAGTGTCTCACCTGTGTCAGGGCTTCTTCGCTCCCACCGCAGCGTGTGCGGCCCAGTTTGTGCCCCTCTGTCGGCATGCTCTGCCTCACGGTCCAGGGCCGGACTCGCTGTCACTCTCTAAAGTGGTCCGAACGGCGTCCGAGGTCACCGTCCGCAGTGTTGCCCACCATCCTAACGTGATGAGTTCCCCCACGTGTCCGCCTGCTCACCGCCTGTGACGATGAGCACGCCAATCACCGTTCTCACCCCTCTCGTCGTCCCATCACCCGCCCTTCCTCACTGCCCCCCACACCCATCACCGCGCTTTCATATCGCCCATACCCATCTGTCCGCCACCTCAGCCCCACTCCCTTGCATCCTGAGGCATCTCAACTGCCCCACTTCGCCCCGAGTACGTCACTCATTCATATGTAGTATTCGACCATGAAACCGTTTTGACCAAATATATATCACGGTCGACCTCCATTGACCGTCTTCACATTGCTGTGTCTCACTATGCATCCCCTTCTCGCCATTGGGTCACCCATGCCGCGAGTACAGCCACATTTGGCCTTCCCCTATTTTCCATCTCGTCTCTCGAGAATAGACAGCGAAAACAGAAACCTGTTAGGCACAGTGTCTCACCCGGGAGGCTGACAGCGTATTTCTCGCCATGACAGTATCATCAGTCAGCCGCCTTGTCGTTATAAACTGTCGCACCTGGACGCGAGTCTTGCTCGAACCTTGCTTCGACACCCATCCTTCCACCGTTTAGCTCTGTCCTTTCTTGCCCTCACGTTCTTTACATCATGCTTTCGTTCATCTACCTCGCCCTCTTGCTTCCGCTCAGCGTGTTGTCTTACCCAATGACTCTGGTCCATGAAGTCGGTGTCTTGTCACTCTCTGTCCCACCATGACAGCTAACAGATTCGATTAAACAGACCACGTCCGTCTCCTGCCTCATTGCAGATGTCAACTACCCGAATCCCCGCGAGACGCTAACGCTCCTTAACCGCCGTGCCATCGCCCCTCCCCTCGGCCTATCCAAGCGTACGTTTGCCGATCTCCTCGTCTGGTGCTATGAACATGGTCATTCCACCGGCGGCGTGCTTCTTGCTCGACAGAATCCCAGTTGCCCCGCCGCAACGGGAAGCGGAGCGAGTGGGGGTAACAATCAGGGAGCAGGTGGTCCCGCATCTTCAGCTGGTGGAGCAAGTGGCACTGGCGGCGCTGGCTCAGGCAATCTAACACCATCCGACAACGGCGACAATGGTTCAGGTTCCCAACAGGGCAGCGGTTCCAATGGTGGTGCAGCGTCTTCGGTTTCTGGCAGCGGCGTTTCTGGTGCCAATAACGGGGCCGCACCGTCTGGCTTTGGATCGACTGGTTCCGGATCTACTGGTTCAACATCATCCGGTTCCGGTTCAGGAGCTGGCTCTGGCACTACTGTAGCGTCTTCGGGCTCTTCTGGATCGGGTGCGACTGGTTCGTCGTCGTCGTCGAGTTCTAGCACATCGGGGTCATCGGGGTCCTCGCCTTCCAGCGGCGACACAAACAATCCAACAAGTACGGCTGCAACACCTGTGACTGCGACACCCTTGATGTCTGCAACCACAACATCCACGTCGTCTGCGGCGACAACATCCGTGACATCTATGACTACGACAACCACTGCAAGCTCAACTGCATTGGCTACCGTGAGCATAGCAGCATGCCCACCGGGTCAGACAGCATCAGCTGCCGCCACTCTGACAGTGAGTGGTGTGGCGGCAGGAATCATTTGCGTGGCAGTATAGTGAGTGAATGCGATGTGGAGTCTTAGTTGCCAGCCTACTTTTTTTTCTGGCTTGTACATACATACCAACTTTCGTTCTTCGTTACACCAATGTGAACCAAACAATGCGTCAACAGCGCGCCCACACGTGATCGGTTGAGCTCATACATGATGGACTTGCACAACGACCAGAGGACAGCCTGCGATGGATGCCCACTTTGCTGTTCTCCCTCTAGGTAGGTCTGAGACTTCCCCGCAGCCGGAATCCCAACAGCTGATTGGGTGCCTCAGACGTAATAGATACCATAGTATCACAACTCCCCGACGAGACACCGCGTTTACCCCGTTTTCTGCGCCTCCCTCATCCTAGAACAGGTGCGTCACATCTCATCACTGAAATAATCACCCTGAGCGTCGCGTCCAGGCATCGCGTCACTCTTCTTAGCTCATGAACCCGTCCCTAATGAGGACGCTCCCGACCGACAGCGAGTCTCGAAGATACTAGAGGTGCAAGCAGTGGAACCACCCAACGCACGTTCTTGGTTTGTTGGCGACGAGGTCATCTCAGGTATGTCCCGCCGGTCTCGGTCGGTTTAGGTGCTGAATCGGTGGTGCAGATGGAAAACTTCTCGTCATGACGCCTGTGGACCCGTTGTTCCTCTTGATACCCATATTTCGAGCGATCAAACAGGTGACGCAGGTTCCCTATTCAGGCCGCCGTATGCGGTCTAATCATCCCAAAAGCCCGATGCCGCCAACTTTCGGCCAGCAGAAGATATATTTGAAGATGCGGCGAGGCATATAGCGGGGGCATCCATGGCCGGTGCCACGCAGGACACATCAGCGTCTGTGAGGGTGGAAGACATAATGAAGTTCGCTGCCCTCGAGTGTACAAAGAAGGCGATGAAACGACTTTGCGATGTCAAAGGCAAGCCTAATTGTTCCCATACAAACCCTTTATCTTACACGAATCTTCTTAGAGATAACAGCCGAGATAACCGTGTTCAGGTACTCGCCTGAAAAACTTAAACAGGAGCTGAGAAAGAAGGCTGCGATATTGTCGACACCTCGCATCACGGAATTATCAAGGTGCTTAGTGCGGAGTCTCGCCAAAGATGCACTCATGGAAGATAAGCACGAGGACTTGCTTGAGTGTGAGTGGTGATTGTGTGTAAATGGCTTTCGGCCGAACGCGACGATGCACAGTGGGAAGAACGAAGTTGGCTTGTGATTTACTGGGACAGTACCTCCCACATGACATCCAGGTGGAATTGCACGCCTCATACGAGTATGTATTCGGTATGATTCTCACGACATGGTACTGATGGAAGCGCCAACTTAGCTTATCAAAACTTGATGCGCACGTCAAAGCCCTCGCAAAAGAACAATCTTTGCTAGCATCTGAGAATAATATCGTCACCAAAAAGTCAAAGGCAGGTCCTGCGACTGTTTCTGGGGGCAGCAAAAAGCGAAAGAAGGAGAGCGAGGGATCACAGGGAGTGGCGAAGCTCAAAAAGGCGAATGTCAATGGAATGTCCAAGTTGTCAACCTTTTTCACAAAGAAGTAACCGCTGAGCAAGTTCACGTGAAGACACAATTCCAAATTGCTACCTATAAAAAATTGGAGAGAGGCTTGTCTCGCTAATTATAAGTGCAGTCCCAACTTTGAGATGGGCCGGCGTGCGCAATTCCAGACTGTTGTGAGAGGTTGGCATGCAGCAAGTCATTTTTTGAGTGAGAGTTGGGTGATGATTGTCCGAGATGTACGCTGACCAGTTCACAGCCGCACTGAGTCCGTGAAACACGACCCGCTTGAATTCGGGTTTCTGTACACGGCTGGATTGATCTGCTGACTGTTTGCAATGACTTCTTGCCAAATAGTGTTGCGGGTTGCTCATGATTGCGTGATACCGTCTCACCGGCCATTCCGATTTGGCCGCTTGCAGACTGTAGTACAAAAGGACCTCGTACGCCGATGGAGTCCCGAGCTCTGTACATTCGCTAAAAAATGGCCAACGCTCCTCACGGCGGTTCGCTGAAGGTCCGTTGCTTGTTTTCCCTCCGAGCCTTATCACTGACCGCGTCTTAGGATCTCATCACCCGGGACGCTCCGATTGCAGCACAGCTCACGCAGGAGGCGGCAACGCTCAATGATATCGTCCTCACCGAAGTATGTATCTGAGCTCGTCAGACGAGTGCGCTCATTCATGACCTTGCTCCTTGCAGCGTCAGCTCTGTGACCTTGAGCTCATTCTCAATGGTGGGTTCAGCCCGCTCGAGGGCTTTATGAACGAGAACGACTACAACAGGTACATGGCTCTTCGGCTTGCAGTCCGGTGAACCTCACCATCTGTAGCGTCGTGGATACCCTCCGACTCTCTGATGGAACTCTGTTTCCCATACCCATCACCCTCGATGTTTCATCCGACGACATCACTCGTCTTGGTATTACTTCTGGTGCCCGTCTCGTGTTACGTGACCCTCGGGATGACGAGGCACTGGCCATCATTACTGTCCAAGACATCTACACGTATGACCGCGTCAGGGAAGCTATCCAGGTTTTGGGAGCAGACGACCCCGCCCACCCTTCCGTCTCTTATCTGCGGAACCGCGTCCAAGAGTACTACGTCGGAGG
Source organism: Caloboletus firmus (assembly GCA_038094755.1). Taxonomy (NCBI): domain Eukaryota; kingdom Fungi; phylum Basidiomycota; class Agaricomycetes; order Boletales; family Boletaceae; genus Caloboletus; species Caloboletus firmus. Next base: position 144,665 of record JBBPUO010000009.1, on the reverse strand, counting down.
CAAGGTTCAAGCAATACAGGCCCCTTCACACTTTGACTATGTTGCCCTCAGATGTGAGATTCCCTTACTCATGTCAGCCAGCTTGTCTGACGCGTTTGCCAGATACCCCTGCTGAGTTGCGTTCCCACTTTAGAAAACTCTCATGGAACAGGGTCGTCGCATTCCAGACTCGCAACCCAATGCATCGAGCTCATCGTGAACTGACTGTTCGCGCTGCTCGTCAGCGTCAGGCTAATGTCCTCATTCACCCTGTAGTTGGCCTTACCAAGCCGGGCGACGTAGACCACTACACCCGCGTGCGCGTCTACGAAGCTATTATGGCCAAGTATCCAAACGGTATGGGCCATCTAGCACTCTTACCCCTCGCTATGCGGATGGCCGGGCCCCGCGAAGCAGTCTGGCATGCTATCATTCGCAAAAACTTTGGTGCAACTCACTTTATTGTCGGTCGAGACCATGCTGGCCCTGGCAAGAATTCTCAGGGCAAGGATTTCTATGGCCCGTACGATGCCCAAGAGCTTGTCGAGAAATACAAGGATGAACTCCAAATAGAGATGGTCCCATTCCAACAGATGACCTACCTTCCTTCCGCCGATGAGTATCAACCCGTTGACGAGGTCCCTGCCGGCGTGCAGACCCTCGATATCTCTGGGACAGAACTGCGCAAACGCCTCAAAACCGGGACATCCATCCCTGATTGGTTCAGCTACGAGTGAGCACAACACATCACTTCCATCAATTTGCAAGCGTAATCTTACGTTGTTCTTGTAGAGCCGTAGTCAAGAGATTGCGTGAAAGTTACCCACCGCGCAACAAACAGGGCTTTGTCTTGTTCCTCACTGGCTTGCACAACTCTGGAAAGGACGTCATAGGCAAGGCACTTCAAGTTGCATTGAACGAACAAGGTGGCAGGAGCGTTTCGCTGTTACTCGGAGATGCTGTCAAGGACGACCTGAAGCCCAAGTCGTTTACTCCGGAAGAGCGGCACGAGAATCTGCAACGTATTGCTTTCGTTGCAAGTGAGCTGGCACGGGCTGGTGCTGCTGTGATCGCTGCACCGGTGGCTCCTGAGGAGCGTTCAAGAGCACTTGTCAAGGACACCGTCGTGTCCAGTGCCGGTGCAGGCGGAAACTTCTTCCTTGTCCACGTAGCCACGTCCCTTGAACATTGTGAGAGCACAGATAGACGTGGAGTCTATGCGCAGGCAAGGAATGGCACTATCAAAGGCTTTGTCGGCGTCGATGTCGAGTATGAAACTCCCAAGAAGGCAGACCTCACCGTGGACGTCACTATCCAGAACATCCCATCTATAGTCCATAGTATGTTGTGCCGTGCCTTCACGGCGAGAAACTGCGCTGACCCACCTTTCCTTTCAGGCATTATTCTCCTGCTAGAGACCAATTCGTTGATTTAGACCCACGCATCTCCATGATAGATATTTGTATCTGGCATTTCCATAGCCGATACCAAGCATGTACGAGTAGTAGAGTACTATGTAGTTGACTGTTCATAATTTATGAACTTGCCAACGTTCACCTCAGCGCGCGAACTGTGAAGTCTGGGTTAACCGACCGCCGGTACTCGGATCCAGTCTCGGCATTTTGTTCTGTGCGTTCGCCCTTTTCCTTCTCTCCCAGCTCAGCGATGTTGTCTCTGATCCGACGAGGACCCCGTTCATTCGGATGTCTGTCAAGTCCTTATCGATTATCAAGCAATACTCCTCGTCTTGCCTGGAACTCGGTTGTCACACGCACCATGTCTGTCTACCACGGCGAATCTACTGTTCGTCCAGAACCGGATAAGGTCCTCAAGGATATCGCAGACTATGTCCACAACTATCAAGTCACTTCAGACGTTGCATTCGAGACCGCACGTCTCTGTCTCATTGACACCATCGGTTGTGGTCTCGAGGGATTGCGCTTCGAAGGATGCTCGAGGCTATTAGGACCGGTCGTCGAAGGAACCGTCGTGCCAAACGGTACGTTCCGTGCGCTCCTCGACGGAGCAAGCCAGTCTGACCCCCTCTATGTAGGAACAAAGGTTCCCGGAACCAATTACCAGTTGGATCCTATCCGCGGCGCCTTCAACATTGGCACGATGATCCGGTACTTGGACTTTAATGACTGTTTCCTTGCCGCCGAGTGTGAGTTCTCTTCTACCTCGCGCTCAAATGCTGTCTATTTTCACGTTCCCGCCGTTCGTTATACTGAATATATGTTATAGGGGGTCACCCATCGGACAACCTTGGCGCAATTCTCGCGGTTGCTGACCATCTCGCGCGACAGGGTCAATCGTTGACGGTCCACGACGTCCTCGAGAGCATGATAAAGGCGCACGAGATTCAAGGGGGCCTCGCCCTCTTGAATTCGTTCAACCGCGTCGGTCTCGACCACGTCGTACTCGTCAAAGTAGCCAGCACCGCTGTGGTGTCGAAGCTGCTGTAAGGGTCATCTTCTACTCTGCTACTGCCCCTGCGGTGGCTCACCGTGCATCACAGTGGACTCTCTCATGCCCAGACCATCGACGCGGTCTCGCAGGCATTCGTCGACGGTCAGTCGCTTCGCACATACCGTCATGCACCCAACACTGGCCCCCGCAAATCTTGGGCTGCTGGCGACGCATGCTCGCGTGCCGTGAACCTCGCGCTCCTCGTCAAAAGGGGCGAGCTCGGCCTCCCGTCCGTGCTCACCGCAAAGACTTGGGGCTTCTACGACGTCTTGTTCAAGGTACGACGTTCTCCTGGCGTTCCGATGATCCTCGTTCTGACGAATGACAATTCAATTCAGGGCAAGCCATTCGAGTTCCAAATGCCTTTTGGCTCCTACATCATGGAGAACATCCTCTTCAAGATCTCTTATCCCGCCGAATTCCATGCACAGTCCGCCGTCGAGGCTGCGCACACCATTCACGCACAGCTGAAAGCGCTGGGGAAGTCTTCGGACGACATCAAGAGCGTACGTATCCGTACACAGGAAGCTGCCATTCGTATCATCGACAAGCAAGGTCCCTTGCACAACTTTGCCGACCGAGAGTACGTTTGCTTTCTTTCTTTCGTTTGTTCGTTTGTCTGTTGGGGTGTTCGAGATCTCATTAGCGACTGACACAACTCGATCACACGCTCTCTAGTCACGCCATCAGCTACATGGTCGCCTACCCGCTCATCTTTGGCGAGCTCACGTCTGAGTCTTACACCGACAAGTCTGCGGCCGATCCTCGCATCGATGCACTGCGCGCCAAGATTCACTGTGTCGAAGACAACACGTTCTCAGTCGATTACCACGAGCCCACCAAGCGTTTCATCGGCAACGCGCTCTTGGTCGAACTGAACGACGGGATCGTACTGGACGAAGTTGTGGTCGAATATCCCGTTGGGCACAAACGTCGCCGCACAGAGGGCACACCTCTCTTGATTGAGAAGTTCAAGCGACACATCTCCTACCACTATGATGCAGCTCACCAAAAGAAGTGAGTTTGTCATGTTTTGGGGTCCGATGAGTCGACTAACGATTTGTGATGTTTTTTTAGGCTATTGGACATTATTTCCGATGCGAACTGCCTGTCCAAGCTTCGCGTGGATCAATTCACTGACCTTTTTGTGAAGCAATGAAGTGTTCTCGCATTGACTTTCTTCCTGCACAGTCCGTAGCAATACAATTTACTGGTGATACTTAAAATATTTGAACATGTCGCGATCATTATGTACAAGTTTCCATCGAGTGAATCAATTCGAATGCATTTCATATACGATGACAGACGGACAACGCTGCGCAAAAGCCAGGAAACATGATCCGCCCACTGAAAATGCACGAGAAATTACGATTATACCTATTAACCAACATGTCCACGCGTCGCCACCTGCGCTTTCGCAGTGGCAGGTCCTTTGGGCTTCTTGTACCGGTGTTTCTTTCTGTGCCAATGCTGATGTTCTTTATTCTGTTCGTGATACCCGTTGGCCTGCTCCCGAATGTTGTGTTCTTTGGTCACCGGAAGCCGAACCTTAGCGGGGGAGGTATCGTGGTAGAAAGCGATAGACGGAGCTGCTAAATTGCTTTCGAATTCAGGCATGTCGAGGACAGCGGACTTTCGCGTTGTATCGATAACAGGCACTTCAAGATAGCGTATTTGATGTCCCGTCGTTCCATCGTGATCTGATGAGATACTATCAGTCGTGACCTGGCTTTGCAACCTGGGTGGGGACACAGAGGTTGAGAGCTCCAGGAGAACGCTGTCTTCTTCAGGCACGGATGAAAGACGCCGTTGCTTGGGACGCATTGGAAGTATCGAGCGTGCATTGTATGAAGACCCTCGGGATAGCACTTGAGGTGACTCTGGTGAAGGAGGTGTAGGAACAACGGGCGAGTGGTAAATACTTCGGAAGGGGCCCACAGTGCTTTCAACGGCGGAAGGTAACGGAGGCATGGAGATATTTGGTGCTGGGACTGGCTGAAGCGGCGAGAGGTGTGCGATCGGAGACAGTGCTTGCAGTTGCTTGATATACTTCGCTAGCGTGCTTGAAGAGGACGGACTTTGTCTAAGGGATGCAGTTGAGTTAATATTCTGCACGATTTGCGGGGTCTTAACAGACGAAATACTTGTGCTCGTATCGAACTTATCGACATTATCGTGTTCATGCCGGTCGTAAACGTGGGGAAGATACTGCGAGGAATGAGAACCAGTTCGATATTTTTGCGAAGGGACGGGAACCGGATGCTCGGTAGAACCAACCAATTCGGGGGAGAAAGTCGAACAATAAGTCAGATACGGAGAAAAACGAGAAGACCATTGAGGAGACGAGGAATTTGGTGGCGTTGGAAGAAAATTTTGTACTTGCAATTTCTGCTTCTGAAGCGCTTGCTTATACAGCTGCTGCTGGCGATATTGTTGAGCAATTTCAATTGGTGATTGTCTCGTAGCTGAGCTGACCGATTCACTGGGACGAGGCTCGACAAAGATACGAGGGTAAGATTGGGGAAGTCCTGCGGCAAAAGCGGCTGGGACGACAGGCTCGAGTTGTCCTGAGTAGGCACTGTACGAATCCATATCAACCAACGAAGTTCTGAGTGCCTGTCGGAGACGAGCAAGTCGCCATTCCAGGACATGACTGTTATCGACCGGAAACACGCCTGCACTGTTCACGAGATTATCAGGAGCTTCAACACTGGTCGGCATCGATTGTCCTTCGTTCCACGGAAGCCCGTCTACGATATCTTGATGCGTTTCGATGTCTGGTGAAACTCGACTAAGTGGACGGCGCTTATCATCATGGCCTTGTCGTTGTGCACGAGCAAGGCTTTGCCTCGCATGACTCGTGTGCGCGGATGTCTGTGTCCGGGACGACTTCGGGACTTGTTGGGTAATAGGAGTCCGCCTCTTCTGTAAACGCGGTGGAACTTGACTGAGCCCGTGTGAAGGAGCGTTCTGAAGATTATCAGGGTGAGAAGAGAAACCATCGGCGCGAGATTGGTTATGAGGTTGATCGTCCGGACCCAACCCCCAGATCATTTGGGCTACATTATCAGGTTCCTCTATGATCGTTCCCTCTGCACCACTATACAGACATCGATACTTGAATTGTTTCACAGCGAATATCGCACAACTCACGATGGACATCTAGCATATGGCAAGGAGAGCGGTCCATGGAGAGCGGGTATCGGGCGGGGAGGAGAGTTCGCCCATGTGATCCAATCTGGAACGATTCGGGTCACTGCGATAGGTCAGAAACCATATATATATGCGTGTAAATTACCTTCGTCTTCTTCAACAAGCGGTTCTGGGGAGTATTTTCGATGTAAAAAACTCTCAGGAAGTTGAGTACCAGCTGCGATAATGAGAAGGGACTCTGGAGAGGAGGGTGGCGAAGGAGTTTGTGGAATATCGGATGGTGCGCGGGAATCGCGGACACGCTCGCTGCGTCCGCTATAGGACTCGAATGAGTCGCCAGCTGTGATGGAGGGTGATTGGAAAAGCTCCACGGACGGCTCCAATACCGGCCGAAAGCGATCAGGCATAGACACAACTCGTCTACCGCAACTCTGGGACAGGACCGAGGAAGCTTCCCTCTCGTTTTCTGGCATCGATACGATGCGCCGGTTTGCGATTTCCGCCGCAGGGCACCGAGCGTGTCTACGTTTGGAAAGTCGGCGAGAAACTAGTGGGGCAAGTATTGGGCTAATTGGACTTCGCGACACAGGAAATGCGCTGTCTGACCCAGTGGGGGATGACACTGGGATCGAACCATGTCGCCCGGTGTGTGGTTCCAGTCCACGGCGTGCCACAGGTGGTGCAGCGAGTACCACGGCGGGATCAGCATATGGAGATAGCACAGTGTCTGTCTCTGTCTGTACAGCCCTGTCTACGTATTCCTTGATGAGGCCCATCAACGAGACGTAGGAAGGATGGGCAGGGGGAAGATGAGGTTAAGGGGACGATGAGTATTTAAGGAAGGTGAGATGGAACAAATTGAATGTCCGCTACTCCGCGATAATAGGAATGCTGCCGAGTCCAATTGTCACGTGAGGCCGTGCGCCCATATTGGGCGGGTTACCAAAATTGGCAAGGCAGTGTGTGATAGGACGTTCCCAAGTGCCACCGGCGACGTTACATCGCACTCACTCCCTCCGTCATCGCCGCCGTCGTCGTCGTCGTCGTCCACCGTCCACCGTCCATGCCATAGTCATCAGGGATGATTATTTCCGACGAAGACGACACCCAGAAGATAAAGGATCCCCCCGTTGCTGCTCCCACTGTTCGTTACCCCGAGCGAGCAGCGAGTCGTCGTCCTTTCAGTCCCTTGCCCGATTATGAAACATCTCAGGCGTTGGCCTTTGGCGGTATCAATGACTCGCAGGTCACTCTTTACAAACCCCCACTTCGGCGGCGCATCCTCGACTCCCGCCTTTGGAGAGCCGCCATCATCTCCCTTGTCGTCTACATTTTCCTCACTCTCGTCATTGCCGTCCCTATTATTATCAATGTGGGTTCTCTCCCTGCATTCAACCGCCTTTCCCTCACCTTTATAGCAGAGAGAACACGAGAGCGAGCAAAAATATCCTTACAACGCGCTCACTTATGCCCTTTCTTGGCCAAATAAAAGTCCTTCCCCCTACTCCGGCAACATCAACAACATCTCAGGTGCCGGCCAACCAGGATTATATACCTGTGATGACTGGACAGTCGTTGAGTATCTTGACAATACTACTGCCCCCGTCGTGTTGGCCGCGTATGTTCTTGTCTTTTGGCCCCTACCCTTATTGTTGACCCCATTCGGTCGTTTTACAGGACCGAACGCCACGTTTCCCCAAACGGACAATTCAGCATCACCTCAAACGCATCCTCCACCGATGATATCAATTTTGTTCAGGGTGCTCTTTACACCGGTATCAACCCCAATCAGACCGTTCAAGATGCTGTCTTATCGATCATGATGCAATCTTCCTCCCCAAGCGTGTTCAATCGCTCCTTTGTCTGTCTTACCACTGCCGATAATTTCACTGATCTTGCTCTTTATGTTCGTCTTCCGAGTTCTCATGTGCATCAGTTACTCACACTCTTCTAGGTTCCGGACATCCTCACTTCAACCGACAACATCCTATACAATATCACTCTCCTGTTCCCACAAACTGCAATTCCTTCACGGGTCGCCTCCTTCGCCACGCTTCTACCCATGTTCGATCAACGATTCAGCTCCTTTGATGACGTTGTGACCTTTGACAAAGTCTCTATTGAAGGTCCTGTCTCTCGGGTAACCGTTGATGTAAGTGATCCCGGATAGCTGGACGCTGTGCTCGTCTGATGCTCACCACGATAGTCTTTACGAGCCGACAGGTTGTTGGTAGATACATCGCTAGAGCCGGTCACAGGGGCATTCCATGCAAAGACCTCTCTCCTCATCAGCACTATCTTGGCGTAAGTCCGTTCAGTAACATTTGTTTGAACCGTTCTCATACCAGCATTCTTGTCATCAATAGCCCCATCCTCGCTAATATCAGCTTGTACAACGATCCACACTCTCAGTTCCCTACTACCCTCGATGTGCACACAGGAAATGGGTGCGTCTTATCTTCCATCTCCGGCTTTTACGCGGCTTTTGACATTGCCTCTGTACAGCAACTTGACCGCCAATATTACTGTTCTAGCACCCAACAAGGGTCCTCCGACGCGACCAAACTTCATTATGAACCTCCGCACCTTTTCCGGCTCCTTGTCCACCAGCGTCTTCCATGACCCGGCCTCTCCCCCCACGTCCATTCAACTACACGCTGTCAATGACCTCGGCTCTGTTGATGCTACCCTTGACAGCCTTTTTGAGGGAGCATTCCAGGTGTCCACAAAACAAGCATCTGCACTTGTTACACAAGGAAACGAGAGTACGTCCAATCCTTGGGTTCCTGGGCAGGAAAGAACCATGAATTTGGATTTCAACTCGACGGCGCGGTCATATGGGTGGATTGGCTGGGGAAGTGCGGAGACGCCATGGAGTGCGTCCCAGAGTGGGGAAGCACTAATCGACTCCTCGTTAGCAAATGTGATGCTATTGTTCCTGGGATGATTGGCTTTTTCTTTTTTGGGGGTAGCTTGGCAAGCCTGATCTAGCGGTACACATCCATCCAATCTATCTACCTTGGCCACGATCCGGTGATTCCAGTTTTCAAATGACTTCTCGCTGACTGTTCTGTTCTCAATATACTTGCATTCTTTTGATTTCGATTCCTTCCGAATTCAAGTTCCACTGGCATGGCATTGTAACTTCAGTGGTATTTTACATTCTTTGTATGATCGTAAGTTAATAGACGGACTTTCATTGCACTATTCTTGTAACAATATTTTTGTCGTGGGCCGGATTCTGTCATACTTGACTTGCAAATATTGGAAACATGGTACTTTTACAATTGGGCTGTTCCATGTAAGAAAACCTCATTATGCATCCATGCCATCCTCCCATGCCCTGCAATGTCTCACCAGTGGTACCACCATCACCCGCTCCGCGCCTTCTTCCATTGGTGGGCCCATGTTCCGCCAACAGGGCGCACAGAGCAAACATGGACTTTCACCTAATCGGATATCCCCTACGACTGTAAGCACTGCAGGGACCTTGGCACAGGCTTTGCAGATGTCCCCAAGGGCGGGCGTAACATGCACGGTGAGGGGGTAGCCAGATGGTGGATCAAGGGGATGAGCCAGCCTGAGAATGAGGGGTCACGAATGAACCCGACAGCGCGTAAGGAAACGGCATACACACCTAATCTGATCGACAACGACGAAGTGCTCGCAGTTTCCTTGATGGAGCATCCAATATGGCTGATTAATCCGGAGAGTGAGGGAGGTGAAGGGCGTCTGGCTTAGCGACGTGGATGACTTGCTGACCTTTGTTCGCTTTTCTTCTGGCAACCTTTGCAGATGTGATAGGAGCTTGCTATGGCAAAAAGCATGTTGTGAGTTGAAGGGTTCATTCCCCAATGGATAGAGGACCAGGCATACTCTGCATAGTCATCACCGGTCCGTCCGTCCCCATACGCGACACCTTCGATGAGTAACAAGCATCCCTCTCCAGCACGTGCAGCAGTCTCTTCACATTGCTCTTCGCTTTCATATGTATATCTGGTCACGCTGCCGTGACTATCAACCGCTTCGTTCGGCATTTCGCTTGAATCACAAGGAATCGCTCGGACGAAATCTGCGAGGGTCTGAAAGGACAGCACGACATGCTGAGAGAAGCGAGTGAGCTGGCTATAAATCCAGGGCACGCGATTGTGCACAGTGAGCGTAACGAGAGCATCTCGATGCGGAGAAATCTCGCTCAACGTTGAAGCGGAGATTAAGCTGGCCCCGGTAGGGCGAGGAGACTGAGAGGACAGCTGATTACGAGTCAATGCGCCATGTCCGGACTTCTTGACATACTTGAGTGCATTAAAGTCTGAGTGCTTGGATGTGCGCATGAAAAACGCGGATTCCTGGCTCAATCTGTCCAGCAAGTTGTGATCAAGACCACAACGTAGGAACGCATGTGATAGGAGTCGTACCCCCAGCATTGAAGAGACATGCTTTCCAGTTTCTCCTCCAACGCGCGCACCTCCGGCTGGGCTTCCGCTGTTTCGGGATCTGGTAGATGCCTTCGCTTGCGTCCTTTCGAGGCAGAGCCGCCGGCCTGGGTATATACTGCGTTCACTGCGGCGGCATGTGCACGATAGAGATGTGCAGAGAGCATAGAATTATCCCACACCTCCTCGACGGCAGCCTTTAGCTCGGTGACACTATCATGAGCGTTAAGCGTAGATTAGCCGTGGATTTGGACGAGACATGTAGGGACAGTTCCCGTGAACTCACTTTTCACTGCACTCTGCTTCTACTGCAGTCCGTTCATCTTCCGAAAGGCTCTGCCAGCCAGTGTGATTAAGCACGTAGCTCGCCGAAGGGAGAATAAGTGAAGCAGTGTCATCAAGAAACTTGCAGACAGATATAGGCTCTGACGGAGGGCCAAAGAGTGAATCATACTGTTGCGTAATGTTGATGCTCATAACTGCGAAGTTTCAAGTTGCTGATGGCCAGAGGAAGAAGTCTGAAGTGGCGATCAAGGGTAGAACATAACATCTGGATTTCAATAGACAGAGACTGGAAGAGCCTTCACAAGATTTGTGCTATGAGGTCACAGAGCAATATGTCACTAGTATGGTATGGCCAAATTCCAAACATCTCATACTAAGTATGTAGATCTGGTACCTGGAGGGCAGGAGCCTCGTATCCCCGGATTCTTTGCATTCTTTCCAGCCTGATGTATTGATTCATTCCAGATAGTTTGTAGACGATACATTCCATGTAAATATGCAGTTCATGTGACAAACATATGCCTAGTAGTGACCTGATCGTGATGGGAAAGCGGCTTGTTTGAGAACCGCCTCCCTCGCCTCCTCAACAGCAGATTCCGAACCTACAATGAATCTGAGTTTGATGCTTTAATTGGGATAGTGCGGGGAACGCACCAATGATAATGATGGTGTTACTGTCCCTGCTGACGGTAATGTCTGCACCAGTCTCAGCACGTAGACGAGCGACATTGGAGCCCTTTGACCCAACGATTTTCGGGAATGCAGAACGATCAGCAAGGGTTAAGAAGCCGACGTGAGTCATTGCCTCAGCCTGTTCAATGGCTACCTTGATATCACACTGTGCGCGCTCGAGACCTGCGGCGTCCTTTGCTTTCAGCGTCCACTCCGAATCACCTTCCTCCGCGTCCTGATAGTTGGGAACAACTTGCCAGTTCGGTTCCGGGGTGTCATCTTCCGCGTCGTCAATCCGGGCAGTGGATACAACACTTTGCGGAGGATAGGTGGGTACCGCAGATTTTTGGGGGTGAGCAGATTGGTCGACGTGTACACCATATGATCGGAGGTTACGGAAGAAACTCCCCTGCTGCGAGATTGCATAGTGATATCTCAGGGGTACAGACATCACGGTGGTGAGCAGCTCTACAGGGGTTAGTGCGTTCTGGACCCGCGCCTGGCAAAGAGGTCAATCGCTGCAGTACCTTCGTCACCAAGGAGCGTACCTTAAGTTCGCCGATCGCAGCCTCGCAAGCAGAGCGAGATCCGGAGATTTTGACGATATCAGCGGGATCTGCATCCTTCATTTCATCTGCATTAACAGCTTCTCCTACATAGTGGTAGGATCGAGAGCCAGGAAATTGTACTTGGACACCCGTGCGAGTTTGCAATTCCGTTAGGTGCTGACCACCTCTGCCAATGAGATTACGATGCTGGGCTGCTGGAATCTCCGCAGCCAGCACTATGCGATCTCTCAAAGCACCAACCGTCTTCTCGAGTTCCGCCTTGATTTTGTTGACAAGAGCAGGTTCTCCGCGAAGACGTACTTCGTCGGTGGGCTCACCCTGCCGAGGGCTGTATCATGGTTAGCCTGAGACTGGCCATGTGGGGGAATCACTTACAACCGAACAAGTCCTGCTTGCAACTTGGAATCGAATGGACCACCACAACGAATGATCAAGTCTTTCAAACCCTGGCCCCCACTCCCAATGATACTTCTGTGAAACTTCGTCTCGATAACAAGTGATGCCGAC